>SZWC01013243.1:14031-44047 GCA_023375785.1 Penium margaritaceum | reverse complement strand
TCTCTCTCTCTCTCTCTCTCTCTCTCTCTCTCCCTCTCTCTCTCTCTCTCTCTCTCTCTCTCTCTATCTCTCTCTCTCTCTCTCTCTCTCTCTCTCCCTCTCTCTCTCTCTCTCTCTCTCTCTCTCTCTCTCTCTCTCTCTCTCTCTCTCTCTCTCTCTCTCTCTCTCTCTCTCTCTCTCTCTCTCTCTCTCTCCCCCTCTCTCCCTCTCTCTCTCTCTCTCTCTCTTTCTCTTTTCTTCCCTTGATCTCTCTCTATCATGCTACCCTTGCCCTGCAATGATGTTTTATATATTGGTTGACTAACTCTTTTTTTGTTCAACACATGTTTGGTTTCATGAATTTTTTGGTTTTTGCTTTGTTTCACGAAAAGAACATGTTCATTAGCAGCTGACCTATACTAGTCTTTCCGTTTGAATATTGTGACATGTTTGTAAGAAAATTTCTTACTCACTAGACCCATAACAGTCTTCCGGAGGTAAATGTCTGAGACATCAATCGTCGCCGCTCACGTAGGTTGACCTAAACTTAAGCCCTGTCTCATTGAGTGGCCGATTGGTCGTTGTATCTCGTGGAACAGTGACAGCTGTCAATTTCTGCCGGAACCCTGCAGGATATCCCATTGTCTCGCAGACCCGATTGCCTTCGGAAGACCGAGGAGAGAATCATCCCGTTTCTAGGACCCCCCTAGTGCAAGGCATAGTGTATATGGGCCAGTGCGGCTGATTTTTGTGACAAAGTGCACTTACCATACACCGGCCACGCTTACTGCGCTAGACCAATCTCTCTAGACAATGCCCGTTTGGAGCATCAGTTTCCTTATCCACGGTAGCAGTTGGCACCACTTTCTTCATGGTGCATTCTTTGCACCAAACAACCACCGCCGGTCGCACTTACCGTTAGCAACGGCAGTTGACAGCCTTAGTAGCATCAGAAGCACTGCAGCACAGCAACAGAGCAGTAGAGCAGAGTGGTTGCAGAATCAAAGCACGAAAACAGCAGAGGAGGCAAAGCAAAATAGTAGCAGCAGCAAGCGGCAACTGCGTTGTCGTCACATCACTTTCGATGGCCATAGCAAAAACAACAGCGACAGCAGCAGAATTGGCCACAGCTTCAGTTGAAGCCAGACTCCACGGCCAGTACTACCACAGCAGCGGGCCGCATCCAACTGCCGTGCCATTTACACCACTGCAGCAGCTGCCAGTACCATAAGGAACAGTAGCAGAAGGCTTCAGTAGCATCAGAAAAATTCCAGCAAAGAAACAGAGTAGCAAAGCAGAGTGGTTGGAGGAGCAAAGCAGGATAGCACTAGAAGTAGTTAAGCAACACTGCCACAGCAGCTTGCAGCAATAGCTGCAAGCCGCAGTGTAGCAATAGCGACATAGTCTTAGCAGTCAACAGCCCACTCAGCTCAGTGCAACAGCAGCACACAGACTACAACGGCATCCATGGATGCCGTGCTGCATTTCTTTTGCGCTGTAGCAGCACCATCGTCAACCGCCAATGAGCATGCACCACTTCACTGGTGCACATTTCCAGCCTGGCTACATTGGATATGCTGAGTGCGACATCTCCTGGTGAGCATCATGGGGAGCGCCCGGTGCACCAGTCCAGTCACTGAAGAGGCAACGTATCCGCAGCCGAGGACTCCACGGCGTCACCGCAAGCTGCATGACATAGCTCGGTAAGCCCATCTCACCTTGGTTCCTCTGGGGGGTCGAGCAGTCGCACAATAGTGCGACTACGTCTCTGTACTCCGTTTGGTGTCGAGGCATGATAGAGCTTACACACAAACTCACGTGTGCTGCTTGCACTGTTATAGACACTGGCACTACAGCTGCAACCACATTTGCTGCCGCAGCTAGTGCAGCACGCGGCCCTACTTCCACATCCGTGGGATATGCTGCTGAGTCCTATACTGAGGCCGTAGTATCCGGAGTAGTAGCTGTAGCAGTAACACATATTGGGACACAGTTGGCCGCAATCACAGTAGTTGTGGCTTCTTTGACAGCCTTTTCAGCCTCAACTGTGTCCACAGCTGCCTCAGCCATCCATACCTCCACAGCTGTTGCCGTTGCATCTGCCGCATCTGCACCTTCCAAAATCACCATCCTGGTTACAACGGCCATCTTTGTAGGGTAGTTCTCCCTTTTTTGGTTGCCGCCTTCACCACAGGTGTCCTGGCCCTAGTAGTTCCAGCTGTATTCTTCATCTCTGTCTTGTGTACTGCAACTGCTTGTATTGTCTCACCAGTTCTTGCTATTTGACGTAATCCTTCTTGCTCCTCATGAGGGCTTGTGGCTTGTTTCTCTTCGTCGTGCATGTTGCCTCTCTCCTCTGCTGTGGCTTGTCTGTGTGCCTTGGGTCGGGTTCTCCTGCAACACATCCAACATGCCTGAGGCACTCCTTGTTTTTGCACGCCCATTGGGGCAGGGGAGAATTTTTGGCTGGACCCCTTATTCATCATAATGCCTGGTGACGATGAGTCGGCCATGGCGGACCTTTAGTGCCAGCTGAACCTTGCTCGTGAGACTGAGCGTGAGGTGGAAGAGCGCCTCAAAGTCGCCAGTGACAATTATGATGCCTTTGCAGATGAAGTAGCTGTAATTGTTCTCAAGCGTCTGCCTGTTGCCTCTATCTTACCGGCTGGTGCCTATGGTGGCACCAATGCAGGTGCCTCTTCCACCCCATCCGCCACTAGCACCGCAGCTGCACACTCTGCTAAATTTGATGTTGATGATGCACCACTGGACTTGTCTTCTCCTCTTGGGAATTCCGCTTTAGTGCATGGGCACAAGGGGAACGCTTATCAGAGTACTATTTCCCAGCTTTCCCGCCATTCACGCCTGTTGCTACCGAGTCTGTCTGTGCAGTTACGCCCTCATTACGCCCTCATTGCAGCTTTGCAAGAGACCCTTGTTGGTGATGTCGGCACGTACAATGTAGACCCGCTGTTCAGCGTCCAACTGACCTCGTTGCTGCATGCACCATTCCTGGATGTCACATCACCATCACTAGTCAGGCGGATCAGAGCGCCCTCAAAGTGCAGTTCAACACACTTCTGATGTGTGCGGATGAGTCACTATCTGCTTATGGGCACACGGGCTCAAATTGCTTTGCGAGTTTGGTGAGGCAGCGCCGGGCTAGCTGTCGGCCATGCACAGCATGGTTAACAGGTTGATCCCTGAACTATTCGATATTCTCCACGACGTCAAAGCTACTGAATTCTAGCACCTCACTTCCGAGCCCATTCCATCCTGGTCCCCGCCTGGTGTTGGTTCCCTCTGGATCTTTGTCACTCAGAGTCTTGCTGCCTGGTGGACCAGCCTCTAGAACAAACGACTTAACCACACTAACGTCGTCAGTGTCTCTGCCATCACCAATCCCTCCTCCTCTCTTGTCTCTTCTACTACATCCTCCCCTCCGTCCTCTTCTCCATCAACTTCTTATGCCACAGCTCTTACTTCTTAGGGACGTGGATTTGGTCGCGAGCGGGGCAAGGAGAAAGTGAATGTCACCACATCTTCCCGTGTTCCTGGTGAGGTGGTGTGTTGGAACCGCAGCTCCTCCGAGCACTCAGCTCACAAGTACCCTAATCCCCCTGAAAATCTGCATCTTGCACGTGCCATGTGCGTGTACTGGGCCCACACTGCCGGCTCCTCTTCCTCCTCTGCTGTCAGCTCCAGCTCCAACTGTTCATCTCGGTCTGCCAGCACTTCCTCTGCCCAGGTCTCCTCCACCTCTGGCGTATCCTCCATTCCTCCATCCATCCCATATCCTTTTGGATGGCCGCCACCTTATGGGGCACCCATCTACACTGGACCACCACCCCCAGCGTACGCTCTTTCTTCCTGTTTTCCTCCCCCGACAAGCTTGCCAACTCCATCGTCCGTACCGTCCGTCGATGGTGAGCGCCAGCTCGAGCATGCACGTCTCCACCACCTTCACCTTTGCGATCATGGAGGTAAGAGTGTCTCCGTTGGCCAGATGTCTTGCTTGTTATCCTGACGCTGTTCTTTCTGGAAACCCCTCAGGCCATGTTCTCGATGTTTTTCCCACATCTGTTCTGTCATTCAAGCACTGCCATTCTACCGTTCTTTCTTGTCGTCTTGTTGCCTCCGCTTTGTCTCCACCCTCTGTTGGCGTTGTTGCCACTTGTGGTGTTCTTCCCAACGTTCGTGTCTGCAGTAGCTTCTGGGTCCTCGACACCAGGGCCACCCACCACATGACCTCTATCCGCTTCGCCTTTGTCTCATTGGGTCCTGCTGGCTCCATTCGTTTTGTGCAGACTGGCTTTGACCAGTTGTTCCCCGTCCAGGGAGTAGGCATTGTCCGTTTTATTCATCCCAGTGGTGTCTTGTTTTTGCCTCACGTTCTGTACCTGCCTTCCTTGACTCTCAGCTTGCTGTGGGTGACCTTCCTTGAAAATCAGCATATGGATTTCTCCACTAGTCAGGGTATTGGCACTATCACTCTTCAATCCTCAGGTCGTGTTGTTTTGCAACGTGTCAAATGCGACAATTTGTATTGTGTTGCTCTTCATTCTCCCTGTACACCTACAGATGGTACTTCTCTTGCTCACGTCGTGCCTTCCCTTTCCCTGCTGATGTCTATCTCTTGCATCATCATATTGGCCATGTGCACTGCGATGGCATCACCAACATACTTTGTCTGTAGCCTGTTGTTTTCTTGTCCCCATCCACTTTTCCTTCGCCTTGTCTCGCTGATTGTCTTCACTGTGCCCCAGGTGAAATGCATTGCTCTCCCTTCGCCTCCTGTGATGCCCAGTCCTCTTACCTCCTTGACCTTGTTCATGTTGATGTCATGGGTCCTCTGCATAATGAATTTCTCGGGGGTGTTGGGAGTTACATTTTGTGTCTTACTTGTGAGTTTTCATGATTTTTCTGGGTCTTCCCACTTCCTCACAAGAGTGATGTGGCTGTGATCATTCAGTCCAAGCTGTTCTAGGATGAGCGTTCTTTCAGTGTTGGTTACGTGTCTTCTGCAGTGACCGTGGCGGTGAATTCCTCGGCCCCATTGCCTGGTTCCTTGAGTCCCTCAGGGTGTGTCTGGAGACTTCCGCTCCTTACACACCTCAGAAAAACGAGGTCTCTGAGCGTTGGGATCAAATTATTGCATATGGCATCTGCACACTCCTATCGGAGTCTGTTCTTCCCCCCTTGTTTGCTTTTGAGGGCATGAGTGACATGACCTGGGTCGGGAACCGCATGCCATATGGTCCGCTCCCTTGAACAGTGACCCCCTTTGTGCGCTGGTACGGCACCCATGCTGATCTCCATCTTTCTCGCGTGTGGAATAGCATTGTGTCTGTTTGGCTCCCCAAGGACCTTCACGATTGGAAGCTCTCCCCGCGTAGTCGACTTTGTCCCTTCCTGGGTGTCTCCTCCCGGTGGAAAGCCTGGAACTTCTGGGACCTAGAGGGCCAATGCGTCATTCAGTCCCGTGATGCCGTGTTCTTCGAATCTGTATTTCTTCTTAACCTTAGTCATCACTCATCCGCTGCCTCCCTGCTACCGCTCTCTCGGTTGCGATAGGAATTCTGCACCTGGGGCCTGCGGGTGGCTCAGTCCTCCCTTCCCCTGTGGTCCCAATTGCTGTCTCTCCTCTGCAGCCTTCACCCTTGGAGCATTCGCCGGTTACCAGCAGTGTCACTTCATCGTCCTCTGATTTATTCCCCTTTGTGTCGTCTAGCTCTCTAGGAGCTCCGGCCTCACCCGTCGGGTCCTCCACAGCGTCCATGTCTCCTGCGAAGTCCTCTGCGGCCCCGTGCAGTCTGCTCACTCCCATCGTACCTAGCCTGCCCAGTCTGTCCAGCTATCCCACCGGTCCTGTCCTCATTGAACCTTTTGTTTGAGGCGGGTGTCTGCGAGCACTCCCTTCTGGCTCTTCCACACTTCCAGCGCTCTCCGTCCGTTCCTCTCAGTCTCAACCTGGGCAGTCCCCAGCATTGCCCAGTGGCATGGACGCCCTGAGCCTGGCCGCAAGGATTGTCCACTCTGGCTCTGTGCTTGGATATGCTCTACTCATGTTAGAGCATGAGCATGCACTAGGCGTTGCCATCCATGGCAGCGTTGCAGAGTGTCATGCAACTGTTGCTGCCATACCGTCGTCGCTGGACCCAACCAAATTTTAGCAGGCAGGGGCTGCGCCTGACTCCAAACAGTGCGAGGCTACCATGGAGGACAAGCTGAGGGGCCTTGAAGACCATGATGTTTTTGAGATAGTTGACCTACAGCCAGGCCGCAAGGCCATCAGTGCACGATGGGTCTTTTGTAGAAAGTAGAAATCTACTGGTTACCTCAACAAGTACAAGGCAGGTCTCACCACCAAGGGTTTTTCCCAAGTTCCAGGCGTTGACTTTGACAAGAAACCTGCTCCTGTCGGACACTACACTATAGCTCAAGCACTGCTGAGTCTCATAGCACCATGATTGGGAATTCCAACAGATGGACGTGAAAAATGTGTTCTTACATTGGCAGTTGGAGGAGGAGATCTACATGGTACGACCATTAGGGTTCTCTAACGGTAGCGACAGAGTCTGGGGTCAGCGAAAGGCCCTATATGGCCTCAAGCACTCGTTGTGATGTTGGAATCAGGAGACCACCTTCAACCTCGAAAAGGGTGGGTACTACCGTAACACGTTGGATCTAGCCCTCTTCTTCATGCCACGCTCAGCACCGTTTGCCATCTGTTTGCCATCGTCGTGACCCCTAGTTGAGAGGCAGTATCTGCCCGGAAGTCCCTATTGTAATCGGTGTACAGAATGAAAGACTTCGGTCCGGCTCGTTGTTTTCTTGACATGTAGCTTGACCGTGACTGTGCTCTTCATGTTCTGCACGTCCACCAGGATGCATACGTAAGGAGCCTGGGGGAGCGCTTTTGCCTCCTTACTTGAGTCTGTGCCCACTGCATCAACACAGATGACGCACGCCGGGCAGAGGCTGGTGAAGACACTTGTTGTGTCAAAGCTGGAGGAGCCAGTGGATGTAACCATCTATCTGCGAGTCATAGGGTCGTCAATGTACCTGGCCACCACCATGAGAGCACACGTTGCCTTCATCGTAAACTTCCTTGCTCGATTCTCACAGTGTCCATGGGAACAACACATGGAAGTTGCACTCTGTGTTATGAGGTTTGTGCTCTCCACCACTTGCATTGGTCTCTGTGACTGGTCGCAACCGTTTGTTGTTGTTGATGGCTGCACTGAAAGTGATTAGGCGCACCATACGGATGCACGCACTGGCTATGTCTTCCTCATCCGTGGGACTGCAATCTCGTGGAAAGATGGTAAGCGGGGTTGTGTTATAGGAGTGAAGCAGAGTATGTTGCTCTTGGTGTAGCGACTTCTAAGAGCGTCTGGTTGTGTCGCTTGTTGCAGAAATTGCGTGATCCCATTCAATGCATCACCTTGCGTTGTGATAATCAGAGCACAAAGGCAATTGCTCAGCACGATGGCATGCACCATACTCGCACGAAGCATATCAATGTGGAGCATCATTTTGTGCGTGAGGGCGTGGCTGCAGGAGATCTTCAGATTGTGTGGGTTGACAACCGCCAGCAGTGAGCTGACATCCTCATGAAGTCACTAAGCAGCAACGCCTTCAAGGCAGCTGTTTACAATGTTGGGTTGTTGTGTGCTCGTAATGCCCCCGGTTGAATGATTGTGCTAGTGCTTCTGTACATAACTGTCATTTTTCATGTCTTGTAACGTTGATGTTGCTCCTGTGAGTGTTGTCGTGCCAGTCGGCTGTGGGTCATGGGGGAGTGTTGGTTTGTGTCCTGTACCACAGAGTGACCTCTCGCATTGTTGCATCCTCACCTCACTGTTGCAGGTGACGGACAAGAGAGAAAACATTCACTGGCCACTTCGTTGTGGTGGCGTGGATACACTTCTGACCACTCCATGGATCAAGTTATCAGAGAACTCCACAAGCACCTTAAATCTAAGTGCAATATACCTGTGCGTGCTTTTTGTTTGTTTTTCACAAATTGGGTGCTGAGGAGCTGCTTAGGCAATGCTAGATTGGACAGGTACTGGACTAATTTATCGAATGGGTGGTGACAGTTCACCACATGCGATGAAAGCAAGCTAGAGAAAGCTCGTTACTTCCTTGCTCGCTGCCTCGCTCCCGCTTGTAGCACCTCGGTGGCTTGTGACTAACCACTCTAGGTCCATTCTTCCAAATCCCACGGCAAAACCTCCATGGCTTGACCCGCTCCGTTCATCATCTGTCGTGGAAGCTTCACTCCTGCTGTTAGCTTATCTGATCTTACAGCCTTTAAACAAGACCCACCACCAACAAACCTTGAAAATCCATAACTCCCTCAAATGGACTCCGAACTGAGTTCCCTAAATTGCTACAGAACCAGGAAGACATTCCGTATGCATCGAGCAACACAGTCTAGTCACTTTTCGGAACCCTCTGTCCATCACCCTCTAGCCCTATAAGCCATTGCGGTTATTTTCCTCGACTCCCTCCATGTCTTTTAGATGCTTAATCTTATCATAGGATCTCCCACTCCATGCACATTTTGATTCAATTCCTTATTCGCCCTCCTAAACTTCATCTCTCTCCCCATCCAAATGTGTTTCTAGCTCCCTGATACCACACCCAAACAACATCGAGCGTTCTTAGTACCTCCTTTCATCAAATTCACCACCCACTCGTGGGGGCAACCCCACATATTGCAGGGCAAATTTCTCACCCATGTTCTCGTGACCCCAAGAAAAAGAGTTTGTGGGATGACCTACAATGGTAGCAGCACACGGGGTAGTAATATTGGTGGCGGTGACACCTGATGCCCTTTGAGTAGACCTCCAGGCACTGGGCATGTCGAAAACCATCAACGTCGTGAAAGAACCAACCAAGCTCTAAGAAACATGGTGCACGAGGGAGTTGACAGGGATCAGCAACCTATAATGCATGGGATTTCAAGATAAGTTTGACGTCAAACATACTTACAATGAGCTTATGAAGATTTCAATCCACACAACTTTCCACACTTGTACCATGCAGGTTTTATTTCACATGGATGCTCCTGAGGCACAGTACCTTGAGCAGTTTGGTCGTCCACATAAGCACCAAGATAACAAACCTTCATTACAAAGAATTGACAGAGTGCCCGGGTGCAATGGAGATTGGAGGCAAGTGTACGCACAAGATCTTCTTCGACTGATGCGACAACTTCTATGAATGCACCAAGCATGGCAGGCTGGATTCAGATCAAGAAGTGCTGATGGTAAACCCTCCATGCTGTAGGTGAAACATGATACATGTGTGCTGCATTGCATTCTACAACAACTTTTCCAACAGTTCTGGTCAACTGTACATTCACCCAATGTATCTTGTGAAGGGACAGCCTGAAAGATCTACAATCACAGGTCATCCAGCCCAGACATTTCTCTTCCACGGAAAAATGTCTCAAATGCTGAAGGTCGCAAAAACTGAGGACCATGACAAAGTTTTTGCTGCAGGAGAACAAGAAATTGACAGTCTTCAGTTACAACCCATGGTATGTAGCGGAAGATTCAATACTAATGTCAATATGGAGCCTCAGTTCCTAATGTTCATTCATGTGTGCAACATAGATTCAAGTGAACGGTGGAAGATCAGACCAAACGTACGAGCTACTTCAAGTGCACCCACCAGTGCGGCCAAACAAGGTAATTACATCTATGATATGATTTTTGCTAGAAATACATTCACCATGGTACATGTCTAAGGTTTTTCTTTCCATGCTCACAACAACACACCACATCTCCTTCAAGGTCCCGCTTCACAAGCCCACCACCATACACTGGAAGCCCAGCACCATCATCAAGTGAAAGTAAACCTGCACAACTATAATGCATACATCTTCTACCACAATTCATGATTACAAAAATAATCTATTTCAAAACATCACTAACATGATGTCTGATGTTGTGAGTAGGTTTGCCCCAGAAACCAGGATGTCAAATGAAGAACCTATGAACATCTTTGGAGGGTTGTATTGTCAACCAAACTAAGTCAAACGGACTAGGAAACTGGGCCGGCAGGATGGCACCTGCCATCCGCTCCTAGCATTTCAGCTAGGAGAGACTATCACCCTCAGGATCACGGTTCCACACTGAGCAGCTCCTAGGAAATCACTTGCTAGCAACTGTGTCTACTTAACACTTGGTCACTTTCGTGTGAGGTACTAGTCAGAGACTAACTCCTGGGGCTTAGACCAACAAGTGCCTTCTTTATACTGTTCCTTAGTCGCACAGCTCTATGAGAAGAATCTAAGGCCAGGTTTTGTAATTAGAATAAGGAATGAGCCTAGCACATATAGTCCTAGGCCTGGCATCTAAGGGTTTGGGTAGTGGCACTTTTGGAGGTGGCCACTCCACACCACCTTACCAGCTCGCCAATTGGCGCATCCGCTGACCGCCGAGTGGCACATCCTCCTCATGCATGGAAAAATGTCTAGGAAACTTCCCCTGTGTATGAAGGTCAAAAAACCTTCCAGCTCACATCATGACTTGTTCGTAGGACCTGGTGTTCCTAAGTCCAACGTGCTATTCATTACGCTACACTTCTGGTGTCCCACTTGGACCTGCACCATGAACAGTGTTTGGGTGACTTACTCCAAGGGAGCATTGCATGCCCAAGCTATCCAATAAGCCATAGCAGTGGCCAAGGGGCATTAACAAACAACAATATCTCCCTTGCACCACTGGCCACCTGTGTTGTGTTTGTGCACCTCAGCTGTCTTGGTTTTTAATCCTCATCTTCGGCATCCACCATGCCGACTCCTTGAGTGCCTGCAGCATGCAAGTCATAATCAAGTGGCTTTGTCAAGAATTCTGCAAGCATCCTCTTGGTTTTGACATGCTCTAGTTCCATGACACCCTTGGCGACAAGGTCACGCAAGAAGTGGTACCAAATGTCGATGTGCTTTGTACGCCTGGAGATCATGTCATCCTCCGCCATAGCAATGGCGCTCTGGTTGTCAACGCAGATGACCGTTGCTTCTTCTTGTGGTGCCTTGATCATGTTGGGCAAACTGCAAAGCCACTGTGTTTCCTTGCACACTTTCAAAAGAGAGATGTACTCCACGTCAATAGTACAGAGCGAGACGCAATCCTACATCCTGTTGGCCCATGAGACCGCACCACCATTTAGAAGGCAGACAAATTCCGAGGTGGAGAACCTGTCGTCAGTCTGCCCTCCCGAGTTAGCATTGCTACAACACATGAGTTGCAGCGAGTGTGATCCTTCAAGACCTCCAAACAAAAGTCCCACGTGCCGTGTCTTTTCTATCCAACGGAAGATCCGCTTCACGGCTTGCCAGTGTTGTGGCCCAGGATTAGCCACAAATCCTGTCACCTCACCTACCGCATAAGCGATGTAAGGTCGTGTCCCCACCATTACGTACATGAGGCTCCCGATGGTGGAATGGTACATAATGTTTTGCATTTCATGTCGCTCTGCTTTGTTCCTTGGTGTCATGGCGGAGGAGTCCAACGTCTTGTGTCTTTTTGGGATAGTCCCACGTGCCGGGAGAGCTTACTCTTGGAGGCCATGGGGTTGCTGACGGGTTTGCAATCCTCCATGTTGTAGCGCTTCAAGACGTCCATGATGTACTCGGTCTGGTTGAGCTCAACCATGCCTGCTTTGTGATTATGGTGGAAGCCAATCCCGAGGTAGTATTCAAGAGGACCCATGTCCTTCATCTTGAACCTGCTTCTCAGCTGCTTCTATAGGTTGGCAAGGGCCTCATACGAGGAGGAGCACATTATCAAGTCATCAATATACAACACCATGAGCAGCAAACCATGCTCATCCTTTTGCACATAGATGCTAGGGTTGTTCTTGCAATGCGCAAAGGAGAGCTCAACCATGAAGCTGTCCATTTCCTTGTACCAGATTCGGGGGGCCTATTTCAGCTTGTACAATAACTTTACCAGCTTGCACACCTTACCCTTGGGTGCTTTGACACCTTCAAATACCTCCATCAGCATGTTGGAGGGATGCTCCTCACCATGGCAGGAGTGACTCCAAAAAGGAACACCAAAAAAAAAAGTGCCTTAGTGGCTAAGTGGTTAATGGTGTCCACCTCTACAGGCAAGGGCTCGGGTTCAAGTCCCACAAGATCAATTTCTGCCCTGGCTCAAGGGAGGTGAAAAATAGATGCCAGGAAGCTAGCTCAAACTCTAGAATTCCTCCTTGAGTTTCTAGAAGGCCAGATGAGGGTCCATGAAGGTGGCATACCCTCTAGAAGGGGTGACTTGTCCTACAAGGCATCTAGAGGTGTCTTGGTCTTCTGGATACCTTCCCTCCTACTAGAAGCAAGCTGAGGAATCTAGGAAGGGGCAGAAACTTCTAGAGGAAGGAAGGGATGCCTTCCTAGGTGGGAAAAGGACAGCCTACCAAGGGCCACTCTAGAAGCCATAGAATCTGCTAGGAAGCTCCAAATCTGGCATGCTTTGGTGTTCTGGAAAGCTTAGATCAGTGGCTATAAAATGCTACTGCTTGTGGGCCTTGATCAAGATTTCATTCCAAGTCAATTCAGGCCAAAAATATTGCCTCACTCTCTGACCAGTTTTCTTCCATCGTTGGAACCTGTTGCCTCCACAGTTTCGGTCTCTCCAAAAACAGTTGGTGGTGTGAACCAGCCACTACTAGGGACCTTTCAGGATACACACTCACCCTCAGGCCAACAAAGGGTTATGGGCCCACGCCTGTAAGGGGTTCCAAACCAGCTTGAGTTCACACTTCCAATAGCAAGACATGGCAACAAGCGAGCAAGAGAGTAGCTGTACTGTCCTTAAGTTTGATGGGACAGGCTTTGCCTTGTAGAGGTGGCAGTTTGAGGTCTTCCTCGATGACAAGGGACCGCTTGAGCTCGTAAAGGGTGATGAGACTGCTCCGCCGGAGACTGCAACGGCTGAGGTGAAGGAGGCATACAAGAAGTGTAACAAAAAGGCGTTTGCGCTTCTTGTGTCCGCACTATGTCCGCCACAACTTGGGTACATCCAAGGATGCACCCTGGCCGCAGAAACATGGTCAAAACTCTGTTCCATCTACCAGTCAAGCAACCTTGCCAATCAGCTCTTCATCTTCAAACGACTCGTCACCCTCCGAGCCAACAAAGGTGACAACATCATGGAGATCATCCAACAGATTGAGTCACTCGTAGCGGAGCGCGTGGCCACTGGTTGGGAGGTTGACTCTCACTTGCAAGCTATGATCCTTCTTCTGGCCTTGCCGGACAGTTGGAGTCCCATAATCACAGTCCTTGGTGGTTGGCCTTCCGACGAGCTGAAGTACCCGAAGGTTGCTGAGTACGTGCACAACGAGTGGATGCGACATGGCCATCGAGAGAGTGTAGCGGCATCAAGTTCAGCTTACACAGTTCATCCTCGCAGTGGAGGCCGAGGCGATAAGTGGAAGGGTGCCAAACAGGGCACTAGGAAGGGTGACAAGAAGGGGGAGTGCTTCAACTGCGGCAAGGAGGGTCACTATGTGCGGAACTGCCCCAAGAAGAAGCCTGACCGGTCACAGCTGGGCGGGAAGAAACACGAGTAGTCCCTCATGGCGTACAACTCCACAAACGTGAAGGATCCGGAAGTTGCCGTCATTGACTCCGCATCAGGTCGCCACACGCAATGCAACAGGGTGGCATTTATCCCCTACGTCGCCTTGGAGAGACGCATGACGGTGGCCAACGGCAAAACAGAGGTGGCTGCCGGTGAGGGTAACATCCGCATTGAGTCCATTGTGGATGGCAAACCTGTCACGAGCACAATCCAGGACGTGCTCCACATGCCCAACTTTGGGACAAACCTGCTCTCCGTCAGCCGCCTTACCGACAAGGGACTTGAGGTGCTCTTCATAAAGAAGGAGGCCGTCATCCGCAAGGAGGATAAAGGGAAGGTTATTGCATGCGCCAAGAGAGAGAGGATGACCTATACCTGCTACGCACAAAGATTCTCGGCAGATGGGCGGGTTCCAACGCCGCTAATCTCGTAACAAAGGATGAAGGAGACCTAGAACTGTGGCACTGCCGACTTTGCCATGTTTCTCCATCCACGGAGAAAAAGATGGCAAAGAGAGAGGTGGTGCAAGGTCTCCAAATCAGTGGCCTTGATGCAACCAAGGAGACCGTGTGTGAGCCATGCGCTATCGGCATATCAACGCGGCAGCCGTTTGTGGCAAAGGGCACGTGTGCATCAACAAAGTTGGCAGTGGTAATACAGATATGTGTGGACCACGTGAGATCTCCATCGGTGGAGCTTGCTACTTCCTCACCTTCATCGACGACCACAGCCGCAAACTGTACCTCTACCTCATGAAGCGAAAGAGCGAAGTCCTTGCATGCATGCAAGAGTCTGTGGCAGATGTGGAGCGGCAGACAGAGTTGAAGGTGAAGGCGTTGCGGAGCGACAATGGCGGTGAATATGCGGGCTGCCTTGAGTACATGAAGAGCAAGGGTATTGAGTGGCAGAAAACAATTCTGCACTCCCCGCAGCTGAATGGCGTCGCAGAGAGAGTGAATCGCACAATAATAAAATGGTGCAATCCAGGTTGAGCGATGCCGGCCTTCAACAACAGTATTGGGCGGAGGCGGCACGGATAGCGGCATACATAATGAACCTTACACCGACCAAGCCGTGGAAGGACAAGGAGAGCAAGGCGTGGAAGACGCCACAAGAGGTTTGGGGGGAAGGAATCCGGCAGTGGGTCACCTCTGCACGTTTGGTTGCATTGCACGTGCGGTGGTGCAGGCACGTGAAGGGCGGAGCAAGCTGGACCCACGAACCCGTCGCTGAGAGCGGAAGCAAGGCGTACCGGCTCTTTGACCCAAGGAGGCAACAGATTGTGCGGAGTCGCAATGTCACGTTTGATGAGAAAAGCCATTGGACAGATGAGGAGGCAGGTCTCTCCAAAAGGGGGGAGTGGCTGCCACTCCTTGAGGGGGAGACGTCGGAGGACGTGAATGAGGGTGACATCCTCGAAGTAGCACCAGCCGGAGAGGATCACACGAGGGATGGACTAGCGGCAGAATTTATTCCGGCCAGATCGGATGAGGAATCCGTAGCACTGGAGGTGGACGTGGAGGCGGGGAGTTGACCAATATCTCCAAGGTCTCCAAGAGAGGGGGAACATGCGCTTGGAGAGGATGGCACCAAAAGGAGACAGCAACAACAACAACCGCCTCAAGAGCCCCACACAAGCAGCCATGTGCGAAGAAGGAAAAAAAGGTACGATGACGACAAGGGCATTTAGACTGGGTTCGCACAAGTCTTCCTCATGCAAGAGGAGCGATAAGGAGGCATTGCATAAGAAGGATGGGGCTGAGTGGGAGGGAGCAATAAAATATAAGCTCACCTTCTATGAGGAGAAAGGTTCTTGAGTTGCAGGTTAAGCATGAAAAACTGCCATGGGTGATGCGCAAGGGGGAGATTGTTGGAGAGATGCTCCTCACCAGGGAACGAGTGACTCCAAAAAGGAACACCAAAAAAAACAAGCCCTAGTGGCTTAGTGGTTAATGGTGTCCACCTCTAGAGGTAGGGGCCCGGGTTCAAGTCCCACAAGATCAATTTCTGCCTTGTCTCAAGGGATGTGAAAAATAGATGACAAGAAGCTAGCTCAAACACTTGAATTCTTCCTTGAGTTTCTAGAAGGCCAGGTGAGGGTCCATG
Source organism: Penium margaritaceum (assembly GCA_023375785.1). Classification (NCBI taxonomy): domain Eukaryota; kingdom Viridiplantae; phylum Streptophyta; class Zygnematophyceae; order Desmidiales; family Peniaceae; genus Penium; species Penium margaritaceum. Next base: position 28,355 of record SZWC01013243.1, on the reverse strand, counting down.
AAGGTGGCACACCCTCTAGAAGGGGTGACTTGTCCTACAAGGCACCTAGAGGTGTCTTGGTCTTCTGGATACCTTCCCTCTTACTAGAAGCAAGCTGAGGAATCTAGGAAGGGACAGAAACTTCTAGAGGAAGGAAGGGATGCCTTCATAGGTGGGAAAAGGACAGCCTACCAAGGGCCACTCTAGAAGCCATAGAATCTCCTAGGAAGCTCCAAATCTGGCATGCTTTGGTGTTCTCGAAAGCTTATATTAGTGGCTGTAAAATGCTACTGCTTGTGGGACTTGATCAAGTGTTCATTCCCATTCAATTCAGGCCAAAACTATTGCCGCATTGTCTGACAAGTTTTCTGCCATCCTTGGAACCAGTTGCCTCCACAGTTCCAGTCTCTCCAAAAACAGTTTGTGGTGTGAACCAGCCTCTGCTAGGGACCTTCCAGGGTGCACACTCACCCTTAGGCACACCTTACCCTCGGGTGCTTTGATACCTTCCAATACCTCCATCAGCACCTCCTCATCTAGCTTCCCATAAAGGAAAGCTGTCTTGACATCCATTTGGTGGATCTCAAGGTCTTTGGCGGCAGCGACAGCCAACAGGGACCACATGGAGGCTTATATGGCGACCGGCTTCAGCATGAGCAGCCACTTTCAGCCCGCCACATGAGTGTAAGAAGGTGTATTCACCAGCACACATGTGCCATCTTCTTTGATGGACGCAAGCTCACTGTCCACCGCCTCCTTCCGTTTGGCTGCATTGGGCCTTGCCAGCACCTCAGCTACAGTGAGCGGCTCTCCCTGAGCCAAAGAGGATCAGCTCAATCCAGTCGAGTATCCGGTGTCAGTTTTGTACTTTGGCAATTGTTTTCTCTACCTTGAGTTGTGATGCAACATTGCTGGTGCCACATCTTTGCTTTGCTTTTGCTCATGTGGTACTGGCTGTCCTGAAGTTAAATCTTCCTCGTGTGAAGAGCCACTGGCCTCTAAGCTGGTCTCGGAGGCCTTGGATGTCTCCGACTCTGTGTCGGATCCCGCCACTGCATTAGCCTACGCAACCACTCTCCCTCCCACAGCACTCTTCTCCATGACCTGCCCCACCGATACCATATGCTAGTTTTTGGGAGCTTGATCTTCCGACTCCAGTAGCACCAACCACTCTCCCTGTTTGGGAGCTTGCATGGGATCAACCAGCTCTTCCTTGCCCGGTTTCCTCTCATCAAAAATTGCATTATGGCTAATGATGAGCCTTCTTGCTGCCAGGTCCCACAGGCGATAGGTCCTGTGGGCCGTCTCATAGCCCAACATCATGCACTTTCGTGCTCTTGCATCCAGCTTGCCGCCACCCTCTCCAGCCTGGACCTTTGCCCATGTGGTGCAGCCAAAGAGTTTCAGGTGTGATGCGTCTGGCTTCTTCCTTGACTACACCTCTTGTGGGGTCATCTGCTACCTGCCCTTTCTCTTGCTTCGCCTGCCGAGAGCAGGTGCAAGAGTCATGTTGACAAGGCAGCATGCCGTTCTTGCGGCTTCCTTAAAGAAGCGTGATGGGAGTTTTGTATCAAAGAGCATGCTGTGCATAATACGAAGGATGGTTTGGTGCATCAGCTCAGCCACGCCATTGCTTTGCGGTGTGTTGGGCATTGTAGGCTGGTGGTTGATCCCCTATTGTCACAACCAGCCCTTGCATGCTTCATACTCTCCGTCATTGTCGCTTCGCATTTCCTTGACCTTCTTTTGAGTCTGCCGCTCCACCATGGCGGCAAACTCCTACAACTTCGCTCTGACCTCTCCCTTGGTTTTGAGAACGTAGATCCACAGCTTGCAGTTGTGGTCGTTGATGAAGGTGAGGAAGTACTTGCCACCACCATTTGACGCTGTACAAAAGGTTTTGCATGTGGTGGTATGAAACAGGTCAACGGTTGCTTCTACAAAGCAACCGTTGCGCTCACCGCGCTTTCTCTTAGTCTTGCCTTGGAGGCAAGGTTCACACAGGTTGTCACACCCAACCGCATCCTTCTTGCATCCATCCATGCCACTGACCAGATGCTGTTGCTCAATGACTTGGAGCGTACTGTTTTCAACGTGCCCAAATCATCTATGCCACAGCTCATTGTCTTCGTTCATTGCGACACAAGATGCGTTTTGAGTTTCCGTTGGTGTCCTCACCTATGTTCGTGTCGTGACCACTGCCTCTGCCGCACCTGCATGACCATCATCTTTCGAGGGTTCTATTCTGGTTTTCTGTAGTACGTAGAGCCCGTCAATCTATGGTAGTTGTGCTACAAGATCTTTGTTGGCATGGAGGACCTTGATTTCCTCATTCCTGGCCATGACCAGCTTCTTCTCTGTGAACACTATCGTCGTGTCGTTGTCCATGAGTTTTTACATGGACAGGAGGTTTGCCGCAAAGGATGGCATGTCGACCATGGCCGACAGTCACAGATTCTTCTCCGCACCGTTAAGATTGCTGCTCACCAGCTTGTCTGGAACACTGTTTTTGTTCACAATGCTGCACACCTGAACCGCCGATCAGTGGAGCCGATGGAGATGAATCCAACCTTGTCGTTACTGAAGTGGTGATTAGTGCCAGAGTTGAGCCCAAAGGCTCCTAGCCTAAGCAGCGCCACTTCCTTTGTTGGATCGTGCTTTGGGCCATAATGTTGGTGGCTTCTTTGCCTCCCTTCTTGGTGGATTTTTTGCCACCGCATCCACCGTCTTCCTTCTTCGGCGACCTGCACTCTCTTGCCGACTGCCTGGGTTTGCCGCAATTGTGGCAGTTGCCCTGTTGCTTAAGAGCCTTGCCGCCATTGTTGACTCCACCGCCACCGCTTCCGCTGGGGCCTTTCTGACCTCAGGCTAACCTTTTCTCCCACTGCTACTATAGCGTGTGGCATAGGTTGAGAAGTTAGCCTCGCTTCCGCTGCGGCGCATGGCCTCGTTTTGCACGTAATCAGATTCTACCGTATACGTCAGGCCATCCTCCTTCCAACCGCCCACGGCGGTCATCATTGGGCTCCAGCTCTCCGGTAGCGCCATGAGGAGCATCATGACTTGCATCTTTCTTGTCAAGGTCCCAGTTCATCTGGCGAGCCTTGCCAAGGATTCCCTCAAACTCCTATAGGAAGTCAGGGATTGACTCCCCTTCATTCATCCGCATGCTAATGAGCTTTTGTGGAATGAAAAATCTATTTGTAAGGGAGGCTAACTGGTGCACGCGCTTGAGCTTGTCCTTAGCTTTGGAAGCCAACGTGTACCCGGCAATGATGGAAACATAATTCTTAGCTGCCACATTGCTCAGGAATGACATGATTATATCAATTCTTTCCATCCATGCCTCCTGCTTGAGTGTACCCTCCGTGGGAACCTCCTCTTCTCCCTTGAGAAGCTTGATGAAGCCGCACACTTTCATTGCAAGTTCAGACAGCCATCTCCAAAGCAGGAAGTTGATCTCTTAAAAAATGGGGATTCCACCCAAGGGTCTAAGACCTTTCGGCAGTGCGATAGAACTCACCATTGCTCTTTTGGTCTGCTCCACAGTAGCCACTGTTGAGTTTAAGGATTTCCCTATAGCAGCCCCTCTTGAGTTTGAGAACTGCCCTGCGGTAGCGCCACTGCTCGTGATGGGCCAACCATTTTAGCTACCCTTTTTTTCTTTCTGCGTCTCTGCTATGTTGAGGGCAATGTAGGCTGATTTTATCTTATGTCTGATACCGGTTTCAAGTTGTAGTTCTGTTGCTTACCCCCCAGCCGATGTTAACTTGCAAACACAGAAGACAGATCACACTAGCACATCAAGGGTCTTGCCTCCAAGGTCAGAGCATGGTGTGGTTGTGACCCAAAGGTCGTGCCTCCAAGGGCAGAGCTTTTCCTCGGTCCTTGTGTGCTAAGCTTAAACCCAGCCATTGGAGCAGATGAAGCAGATGGAGCTGATGGAGCTGATGGAGCTGACATGCGCATCTGGAGAGAGCGTACCAAAGTTAAGCGATGCGTACCTTACAACTCGCTAGTGTAGGCCCATAACCCTTTGTCAACCGGCCCAAGGAAAACAGAATAGAAAATAGGTCCAATACAATGGCACCTGCCAACAGCTCCTAGCATTTAAGCTAGGAGAAGATATCACCTTCAGGAACACGGCTCCAAACTGAGCAGCTCTTAGGAAATCACTTGCAAGGAACTTTGTTAACTTAACACTTGGTCACTTGCACAAGGTGCTAGTCAAAGACTAACTCCTAGGGCTTAGAGCAACCTGTGCCTTCTTTGTATTGTTCCTTAGTTGGACTGCTCTATGAGGAGCATCTAAGGCCAGATTGTGTAATTAGAATGAGGAATGAGTCTGGTATTGACCGGCAAGTGGCACATTCTCCTCATGCATGGAGAAATATCTAGGAAAACTCCCCTATACATTAAGGTGAAAAACCTTCTTGTGTATATCAAGATTTTGTTCCTAAGTCCAACGTGTTATTCATTGCACTGCACTTTTGGTGTCTGGCTTGGACTTGCATAATGAAGAAGGTTTGGGGGACTTACTCCAAGGGGTCAGTGCATGCCCAACCTTTCCAATAATCCATAGCAATTGCCAAGGGACATTAACAAAAAACATGCATGATATCTCCTTCAAATCCGTCGACCAGCCATCCTTCCGAAGAAGGAAACGCTTTAGCTACCACTGAAAATCCTTACATATCTATTCATATGCCTCATTCCAAGTACTCATCAAATTTCAAGATCGCCCAACCATTTTCAAGTATTATAAACCATTCTCAGGTTCATTCAATAATCTTCAAATCCTACTGAGTATGTTCACGGACAAGTTACTTCAGCGAACATCCATCTACATGATGGATGTAGATTGACTAAAACTCATTGGCCACCATGATCCCATCAGACATCTACGCTTCCACACAACATTTCATTCAAGCAGTACACATTTCACTAGATACAGTAGCCACAATGTACTCCCTAATCCAACATATACAAGATGAACAAAGTTCATCTATTGACAATGCCAAAATAGTCTGCTTCTTTTGACAGGCGGCAATGCACAGATTTGAAAACCCAAGATACCTTTGGCGACTCATTCCATGTAGACATGCATCCCATCTGTGAACAACTTTTGTCATTGACATCCATAGCAATTGATGTCGTCATGTTTCAGTGACGTATAAAGTTCCTAGCATGTTGTGTTGGAGTACAGTGGGAATCTTGACTGGCCATAGCCACCCCGCGGTTTCTGAAGGGACCCCTTTGAAGAACTAACCATGTTGTAGTGGTGAGAGTGGGTGTCAGTGCAATCCACACTAGATTCCATGCATTGTTCAAGCATCGATGGCCATTGACGTTTCACGTCATCTAGGCATGCAGGATGCATTGTGGTTCATTTTGTGTATTGTGGTGTTCAGCTACCTGGAGTAAATTGTGTCTATTTTGTGATAGCCATTTCCCATGCACTCCCACTTGCACATCACTGCATACCATACCTGCCAAATTTCATCTACTGAAAATTCCAACATGAACAAACATCATCGACATGATGCAATGTACAGATGTGAATACGTAAGTTAACTTTGGACTACTTTTGTCATTGAAATCCACAGCAACGGATGTTATCATGTTCGAGTGACATGTATACGGTCCCTAGCATGTGGTTTTGGGGTGCATTCAGATTCCCGATTGGCCATAACCACCCCACGGTTCTGGAAGGGACCTCATTGAAGAACCAACCACGTCGTCGTGGTTCGAGTTGGAATCGGTGCATTCTATACTAGATGCCATGCATTGTTCATGCATCGATTGCCGTTGCTGATTTTTCATTGTCTAGGCATGCATGATAATTTGTGGTTCACCTTAGTGGGCCGTGGTGTCTAGCTATGTGGACTAAAGTGATTCTAGTTTGTGATAGCCATTTCCCATTCACTTCCATTTGCACATCATTACATACCACACCTGCCACATCTTATCTATTCAGAATGCCAACATGATCAACTGCTTTCAACATGACCCAATGTACAGATGTGAAGACCCAATGTTTCTTTGGCGTTTCATTCCATGCACACATGTATCCTATCTGTGAACCAATTTTTTCCTTCACATCCATATCAATGAATGTCTTCATGTTCTAGTGACTTATGTAGAGTCCCTAGCATGTGGTCTAGGGGTACATTGGGAATCCTAATTGGCCATAGCTACCCCGCGGTTCTGGAAGGGACCCCTTTGAAGAACCAATCATGTTTTCATTGTTCAAGTGAGTGTCGGTGCAGTCCATAAAAGATTACATGTAGTGTTCAAGCACCAATGGTCGTTGACCTTTTTCTTTGTCTAGGCATGCAGGATACGTACTATTTCAGTTTGGTACGTCATGCTTTCTAGCTACGTGGATTAAGTTGAGACTAGTTTGTGATAGCCATTTCCCATTCACTCCTACATGCACATCATGACATACCACACCTTCCAAATTTCACTGAATGATAATGGCAACATGGTCAGCTACTTTCGACATAACCCAATGTATGAATGTGAAACCCAATACATCCTTGGTGTTTCATTCCATGCACACATACATCCTATCTATGAACCATTTTTTTCATTCACATCCATAGGAATGGATGTTTTCATGTTCCAATGACCAGTATAGAGTCCCTAGCATGGGTATTGGGGTATCTGGCTTGCAATAGTCATCCCGCATTTCTGGAAGGGACCTCTTTGAAAGGCCAACCACATTGTCGTGGTTAAAGTGGGTGTCGGTGTAATCCACACTAGATGCCATGCAGTGTTCAAGCACCGATGGTCGTTGAACTTTTCCATCGTCCAGGCATGTACGATGAGTAGTGGTTCAATTTGGTGTGCCGTGGTGTTTAACCTCGTGGAGTACAGTGAGCCCATTTTTTTATAGCTATTACCCATTCACTCCCACTTGCGCATCATTGCATACCAAAACTGTCAGATTTCACCTATTGACAATGACAACATGATCGACAACTTTTGATATGACCCAATGTACAGTTGTGAAGACCCCAGACATCTTTGGCTACTCATTCCATGGACACATGCATCCCCTCTGTGAACCACTGTTGTCGTTCACATCCATAGCAATAGATTTCTTCATGTTCCAGTGACCTGTATGAAGTCATTCTCATATGGTGTTATGGTACATACAAAATCCTAGCCACCTCGCAGTTCCAAAAGGGACCCCCTCGAAGAACCATCTACGTTGTCGTGGTTTGAGTGGGTGTCGGTACATTTCACACGGGATGCCATGCATTCTATATGGAATGATGGCCGTTGACGTTTTTCATCGCCTAGGCATGCCGGATACGTTGTGGTTCAGTTTGGTGTGTTGTGGCGTTTAGCTACATGGATTAAAGTGAGTCTAGTTTGTGATAGTCGTTTCCCATTTACTCCCCCTTGCAAATCATTCCATACCACACCTACCATAATTCATCTACTGACAATGCCAACATGAAAAAATTCTTTCGACATGATGCGATGTACAGATGTGAATACCCAAGATATCTTTGGCGACTGACTCCATGCACACTTGCATCCAATCTATGAACCACTTTTGTCGTTGGCATCTAGAGTAATGGATGTCCTATATTGAGGGCCAGGATGAGTTGTTAAGGTACACTCGGAATCATTACTGGCCATAGTCACCCCGCGCTTTCGGAAGGGACCCCTTTGAATAACCACGTCGTCTTCGTTCAAGTGAGTGTCGGTGCAGACCACACTAGATGCCATGCATTTTTCAAGCACCAAAGGTTGTGACATTCTTCGACCTCTAGGCATGCAGGGTACATCGTGGTTGAGTTAGGTGTGTCATGGTGTCTAGCTATGTGAACTAAAGTGAGTCTAGTCTTTTGTGGCCATTTTCCATTCACTCCCACTTAAATATCATTGCATACCACACCTGCCAGATTTCATCTACTGACAATGCCAACATAATGAACTACGTTCGATATGACATAATTTAAAGATTTCAAGACCCAAGATATCTTTGGCGACTTATTCCATGCACACATGCATCACATCTCAGAACCATTTTTGTCCTTAAAATCCATAGCAATGGATGTTGACATGTTCCAGTGACCTGTATAGAGTCCCTACCATGTGATATTGGGGTACATCGGGAATCCTGACTGGCCATAGCAACATTGCGGTTTGAGAAGGGACCCCTTTGAAGAACCGACCACTTCATTGTGAATCAAGTGGGTGTCGGTGCACTCCACACTAGATGCCATGCATTGTTCAAGGACCGATGACCATTGAGGTTTTTTGTCGTCTACGCACGTAGAATTTTTTGTGGTTCATTTTGGTGTGTTGTGGTGTCTGTCTATGTGGAGTAAAGTGAGTCAAGTCCGTGATAGCCATTTCCCATTCCCAGCCAAGTCCACATCATGGCATACCACACTTGCCGCATTTCATTTATTGACAGTGCCAACATGACCAAAGGTGTTTTCCATGATGCATTGGACTGATTTGAATACCCAAGATACACCACATTGTATTTCCTTCTTCTTGCTCATTCAACAACAACTCAAGTGCACTAATAATAAGTTAGCAAGGTAAGGATGTAAGTATATTCTTTCAAAGCCCATCATTACTCAACATGATGCTTACAAGCATCCACGAAACAACCCAGATTGTTTGTTTCACAGCAAAAGAGTCGATGCCATTGGAATTACTGAAAATACATTTAGAGTAGACATATGTATAGTGACGTAGACAAAAAAATTGGACATGTTTTTTACATAACAAGCATAGTAAGAGTTGTAGACATTTACATATACATGTTCATACATGCACAATAGTGTAGAAAAAAAATAGTCACCTGCATTTTGGCATTACATTCATGTCTCAGTGTAATCTAGCCCTAGTGTAGGTAAGATGCATATTGGCATTGTAAGCATATGATAAACATTGTGCATATAGACATACATACATGACTATGTTACCTGTCTATTGGCATTATAGTTATGGCCCGAGTGTATGTAAACTAAACATACTAGACATAAGATGCACATTGGCATTTTATGCATACTAGACATAACAAGCATATAGACCCCCTTACATCCATATACATCATGCATATGTGTACTATAGTGATACATCTCTGTAGTGTTGTATGAACATTGTACACATCATGACCATTATTCCATGGCAAAGTGTTAGACCCATTAAACATGTACCACTATTCATGCACCTAAATCATATGGATCTTGCCACATTAGGAGCATATTTCTATAATCCATTCATGACAATTATAATCTACAACAATTCACACATACACAATGAAATCCCTTGGTGCCTAGGTACATAATTTACCAAGCAGGGAAGTGTGAGAAACAACATGCCATAATGGAACTTTCACAAAAGAAACATCCACGAATACTATACATCTCCACATACAAAGTATGCAGTACATTCATACTTCTTTTTTAACCTCATGACGAGCACATGCAAAAATGAAAAAAATTGTACCATCTTAGATAGGATACACTACAATGGAAACACATGTATGTAATGAATATACCTTTTACGATTTCATGCATAAATTCATAAATTATTGAATTATTGAATTCATTAAAAAAAGCTACAACCATTTCCTCTGATGAAAACATGAATTCCTAGTGGTCCCAATTTACCCTCTTCATTACATGGGAAAAAAACTAAAAATCGAAAACTAGTTATGATTTCATACAGAAATCTACAAAATTTGGAATACAAATATGTAATTGCAACGTCTCAATGAACGGCTTTACGGATGTTTTATTATTGTAACGCTGTTTCTCAAAACTTTCTACTTAATTTTATCCATCATACGCCGAGACCACAAATCTTGATGTTTTTGTGGTCAGTTTGCGGACCAATCCATAGTGGAAAATCACCGGAGAGTTGGAAAATGGATAAGGGTAAATTGATCACACAATCCACATTCTAGCCCTGGCCTTATGAGGGGTGTCTGATCTAGGAAGATCTCAAAGTTTCGAACCTACCTGATTCCTGACCCATCGGCTGCTCAACCATGGTAGTAGTGGTTGCAGAAATAGGCCGACCTGAACCGCAAAGACAATTCCGGCCATCATTTATTCGTAAAACATCGCCGTGCTTGTTTTGGCTTTAGAGTAACGCTGGCCTTGACACATTCACGATGGCTCCATCACATGTCCCGTTTTGTTCTCCGTTATTAGTTGTGTTTAGCCGTTGTGAACCTGACTCAAACATGTACAATGATAAAATGTTTAAGCAAATACTCAGCCTATCAGAAACCCGCCCTTGGGGCGGCGTACCAAATGGTCTTTCACGTCAGGTCGGAGTCTCGTGCTGACAAGATTCGCCGGTGGAGTTTGCCATAGGCTGTCCGTGGCTGTCACAGATTTCAGTACTCCTTCTTTCGAACAGTTGCTCACCTTTTACAACTATCCTCACCAACGCAAAGTGTCGTGGCGGCTGGTCAGGTCATCGCTTTGGACAAGTTTGCCCAAAGGATAAATCGATAAAATGTTCGTTGTAACGGCTCTTTCCCTTATACGAGGTGTCGTGCTCCTCTCTAAATCTAACCTACCTAGTTCGTGGCCTACTGGACACTCAAACGTGGCTAGGGCGGTCGAAGGTTTATGCCGACCTGAATGACTAGACGGATTGCTTTGATGCCCGGATGATCCAGTCCGTCAGCACTTGAGAATGTATCGAAACATGTGTTTCGGCGTAACTGGCCTGGATAGCTATGCAAGACTGACGATGGTTTGAGTTTAGGATTTGTTCGGTCTTGCATTATCCATGGCAAAAATCTTGTGTGAACTTAATGTTAAGAAACGTGAGAAAAAATTGTTTTCACAATTTCCAGGCTGCTCGCAATGTCGCCGTCAGGGCGGCCTGCACATTAAGGCGGTGATCCACACTCGCCGGTTTGCGGCATGGCAGAGAAGACGCACGCGGCAATGGGGGTCATGCGAGTTGATGTGGCATTGCGAGCCCTTTGCCTGCTGATCTGGCTCGCGCAAAGAATTGGCGAATCACCGTGAATCTGCCGTGCTCAGCAGCTCCCCGGTAGGTTTAGCGCGGGGTCACGTCATTGGAGCAGAAATTTCGGGCCTCTTTTGCGGCATGCCGCAGCTGCCGCAAGTCTATTTGTTTTCGGACTTACGGCTGCCGCAGAAATCTGCGGCAGGTTGTTCAAATAACTATTCTAAAAAACGTTTTAGGGAAACGAGTGGTTGGATTAGCATTATCGTTTGTAAAAAGCTTTTGGACAACATCTTTACTTTTCAAGTGACGGAACGTTCGCAGAAATGACGACTTGCCCACGCGTGAACCGAGTTGATCGGATTCGTGTCCGGAAATCGCGGGTCACACATGCTGCTGCAGATGGCAGAGTAGCTTGAACCAGGGGGTGCATTTCCCGGAAATGGGATCAGAGCATCTGCGGCAGAGAGCGCGGGGTAGTCTGCGGCAGGATCTGCGGCAGGCTCATTTATGCCGCATTTCCTGCCATGCCGCAAACCGGCGAGTCTGGATCACCGCCGAAGGCTTCCACGTCAGGTCGGACGAGTTTACTGACCAGATGGACCGGCTGATGAAACGGGCGGCGATCGCTGGTCGTCGCATATTTTTGTGATCGTTTTTTTCGAAAAGGAGCTTCCGAGTCACCCGACCTCGACGTCGCCGAATATCGCGGCGGCTCGTCAGGTCGTCGCAAAACTTGCCCTCCGAACATGCCGAAGATTTTTGCAAGAAAATGATTGCAGTAATGTTACCATGTAACCCAACAAGTCTTGCAACGTGGGCCGCCGACCCCGTCTGTTGGGCAGTCGTCTGGACACGACGGCGGCCCGTATGTTTCGATGATTAGGCCGCTCCTCTCGTCGACGCAGCAGCAGCGCTGCACACCAGGGTACACGCAACAGTGCACGTAGTGTCTTCCACTGGCGGAGCTCATGGTGCCCCTAGCCGTGTACGCAGCAGCAGCAGCAGCAGTAGCAGCAGGAGCAGCAGCTGCCGCAGCAAGCCCACATGGTCGTCGGTCTGGAGATCGGGCAGCAGCTCAGCGGGGCATGGTCCATAGGGCCGTGCACGCAGCACCTGGCCCACAGCGCCGCCAGCCTGTGCACCCGGCCGTGCGGCGGCTTCGCAGCGACCTGCGTGACTTCGGCGTTGACTACTTGCTGGTCAGCTTGGAGCAGCAGTGGCAGGAGCAGCAGCGGCAGCGGCAACAGCAGCAGCAGCAGAAGCAGCAGCAGCAGCAGCAGCAGCAGCAGCAGCAGCAGCAGCAGAAGCAGCAGCAGCAGCAGCAGCAGCAGCAGCAGCAGCAGAAGCATCAGCAGCAGCAGCAGCAGCAGCAGCTGCAGCAGCAGCATCAGCATGAGCAGCAGGAGTCGGTGGAACTGAAAGGCGATGGTTTAGAATTCATGACCAGTAGCAGTGGCAGCATTGGCGGTGGCGACGGCGGCAGCCGTAGCGACTGCAGCAGCAGCACAAACAGGGGTGGAGGTGTCTTCGGCAAAAGAACGAGGGCGAGCGTCAGAGGCTTGACGATGACGTCGCAGCAGTTGGCGCCGAGGCAGCTCAACGCGGTTCTATCGGAGTGCCGGAAGGCGGCGGATGCGGTGCGGCTGTTTTCGTGGATGCGGCGGCGCGGTCTTGCCAACGTGCACTCGTGCATGGCCGTCGTGCGGGTGCTGGCGCGGCGGAGGGCGTGGCGCATGCTGGACGCGTGGGTGGCGAGGGAGCTGGAGGAGGGCGGAGGCGGAGGTCCGGATGGTAAGCGCTGTAGGATTTGATTTTGCTTGAACTCTTTGCACAGCGTGTAAGAAATTTTAATAACACTGTGTCCATGGCCCTGAACCGACACATTGATTTTGATTTTGATTCCATCTGTTAGGAACGGGACGCGGCGCGACGAAGTTGTCCGAGAGGATTCGGAACCCTTGCCGAAACTGCCAAAAAGAAGTGGTGAAGAAAAACGAACAACCAAATGCCAGCCGCCGATTCCGTCAGATTTGGCGGTTGTTTTTGCCCATGTGGCATTGCTCCAGCAGTCTGGGTAACAGTCCTAACCGCGGAAACAACTAGAATAAAACGAAATGCCTGGGATGTAGAGGAGGCATACGTGCAACTTGGGTGGGTGGGGATAATTATCTTTTCGGTTTAATCTAGATAATTTTGATGATTATCCCCCCCATTATGGAAAATTATGTCATCTCGATAAAGATAAGATAACGATAAATTGGCTCCCAAGGGGAGGTCTCTTTATCGGCGATAATTATCGCCTGGATAGTTATCGCTGTTGGGCGATAGTTATTGCCTGGGCGATACTTGTCCTCTTGCCAGCGATAACCATCGCCCTTCAGGCAATGTCTTGGCGCGGCGCGGTGATGATTATCTCCGCGCGATAAATATGGCCTCGCCAGGGGCACTACCCACTCAACCTTGCTCGGCGCAAGCTTGGGTGTGGGCATGCGTGCCTGTGTGTGTGCGTGTGGGAGGGCAGGCAGCCAAAGAGTGCGTGGGCAGGTAGATGACAACCGGCTGAGCGAGCGGGAAGGCGGGTAGGCGGGCAGACAGGTGGACTGCCGGGCTGACAGGCATGGGTGCGCATGCCTGCCAGGATGGGGGAGTGCATGTTTGTTTGTGTGAATGTGTGTGCACATGTGTGCATGGGTGTGTCAGAATGTGCTTGTGTGCGTGTGCGTTTGTGCGTGCGTGAGTGCGGGCGTGTATGCATGCAAGTGTGCATGTTGGCGTACGTGCGTGTTTGTGCATGTTGGCGTACGTGCATGTTTGTGCATGTGCGTACGTGCATGTTTGTGCATGTGCGTACGTGTGTGTTTGTGCATGTGCGTACGTACGTCTTTGTGCATGTGCCTACGTGCATGTTTGTGCATGTGCGTACGTGCGTGTTTGTGCATGTGCGTACGTGCGTGTTTGTGCATGTGCGTACGTACGTGTTTGTGCATGTGCGTACGTGCGTGTTTGTGCATGTGTGTATGCACGTGTTTGTGCATGTGCGTACATGCGTGTTTGTGCATGTGTGTACGTACGTGTTTGTGCATGTGCGTACGTGCGTGTTTATGCATGTGTGTACGTACGTGTTTGTGCATGTGCGTGCATGCGTGTTTGTGCATGTGCGTACGTACATGGTCAGCACAGCAGTGTTTAATTCTTTTCGTGCATGTGCATACGTGCGTGGTCAGCACATGTGTACGCATACTTGGATGCGTGTATGCGAGTGGGCTGGTGGGCGAGCATATGGGCGAGCATATGGGCGTGTGTGCATGCACGTGTGCATAGCTGTGTGTGTGCGCGTGTGTGTGTGTGTGTGTGTGTGTGTGTGTGTGTGT
>SZWC01013242.1:40416-81146 GCA_023375785.1 Penium margaritaceum | reverse complement strand
CTGGTGGAGATCCTTGTCCAGTGGCTTTGTAAGCATGTCAGCCCGGTTGAGCTTGGTACCGACATACTCGAGCTCCACTGTCTGCTTGTAGACCAAGTCTTGAGCGTAGTGGTAGCGGATCTCGATGGTAGCGGACCTCTGGACCTGTGTCTCTTGGTGCAGGCTCGGTTGTGTCATCTGCACCTCCCTCTCTGTCTGGGGTTGTTGCATCTACTGCTGTTGATGTTGCAAGAGTTGTTGGAGTTGCATGAGTTGCAGGTGTTGCAGGACTTGCAGCGTTCTCAGGTGTTGCACATTCTGCAGCAGTGGCAGGAGCTGCATGAGTTGCAGAGGTTCCAGGAGCTGCTGCTAGGGCTGTTGCATCTGCTGCTGTTGAAGTCACACGTGTCTGGTTGCGGCTGCTCTGCCTGTTGCTAGGGGTAGAGACCACTGAGNAACCACTCGCAACCACTCACAACCACTCGCAACCACACACAGCCACTCAAAACCACGCGCAACCACTCGCAACCACTCGCAAGCACTCGCAGCCACTCGCAACCACTCGCAACCAATTGCAACCACTCACAACCACTCGCAACCACTCGCAACCACTCGCAACCACTCGTAACCACTCGCAACCACGCGTAACCACTGGCAACCACTTGCAACCACTCATAACCACTCACCACTTGCAACCACTCGCAACCTTTCGCAACCACTCGCAACCACTTGCAAGCACTCACAAGCACTTCGAAGCACTTTTAACCACTCCCAACCACTCGCAACCACTCACAACCACTCGCAACCACACACAGCCACTCGCAACCACTTACAACTTCTTGCAACTACTCGCAACCACTTGCAACCACTCGCAACCACTTGCAACCACTCGTAAAAACTCGCAACCATTTGTAACCAGTTACAACCACTCGCAACCACTTGCAACCACTCGCAACTACTAACAACCACTCGCAACCTCTCACAACTACTCTTAACTATGTGCAACCACTCGCTACTACTTGCAACCACTCACAACCAGTCGGAATCAGTCACAACCACTCACAACTACTCTTAACTACTTGTAACCACTTGCAACCAATCGCTACCACTCATAACCACTCAAAAACACTCGCAACCACTCGCAACCACTTGCAACCACTCGCAACCATTTGCAACCACTTGCAACCACTCGCAACTACTCAGAACCACTCGCAACCACTTACAAGCACTCACGAACAATTGCAAGCTCTCGCAACCACTCGCAACCACTCCCAACCACTCGCAACCACTTGCAATTGTTCGCAACCACTTGCAACCACTCGCAACCACTCGCAGTCACCCGCAACCACTTGCAATCACTTGCAACCACTCCCAACCACTCGCAACAACTCATAACCACTCGCAACCACTCACTACCACTCGCAACCACTTGCAACATACGCAACCACTGGCAACCACTCGCAACGACTCGCAACCACAAAAAACCCCTCGCAACCACTCGCAGCCACTGACAACCACTCCCAACCACTTGCAACCACTCGCAACCACTCAAAACCACTCGCAACCACTGGCAACCACTAGCAACCACTTGTAAGCACTTGCAACCACTCATAATCAGTCACAACCACTCACAACGACTTGCAACCAGTCGCAACTACTTGCAACCACTTGCAACCAATCGCAACCACTTGCAACCACTTGCAACCACTTGCAACCAGTCGCAACCAGTTGCAACCAGTCGCAATCTTTTGCAACCACTTGCAACCACTTGCAACCACACGCAACCACTGGCTACCACTTGTAACCACTTTTAACCACTCCCAACCACTTGCAACCACTCGCAACCACTTGCAACCACTCACAACCACTCACAACCACTCACAACCAATCGCAACCAGTCACAACCACTCGCAACCACTCGCAACCCCTCGCAACCATTGACAACCACTCGCAACCACTTGCAACCACTTGCAACTACTTGCAACCACTTGCTACTACTCGCAACCACTTGCAACCACTCGTAACCGCTCGCAACCACTCGCAACCTCTTGCAAGCACTCACAAGTACTTTCAAGCAGTGTTGCCTGATGCTCTGTTACCATGTTAAAAGAATGCATAGAGTGAAGACAACATTGGTAGAAGCAGGCAGAAGCAAGAATGAATACGGAAGCACGTCAGAAGAATGAAGGAAGCAAGAAAGTGACAGACGTCGTGAGAGCTAGTTGTAGAGGCTCAAAGGGGAGTGAAGTGGCCAACAGAGATGCGAGGTAGACAGGTAGTTGGTGAGAGAAAGTTGAAACAGGGAACGAATGATGGCTGATTGAGGGCTGAGCAATGGAATGAGGGTAACGGAGCGAAGAGGCAAAAGCTTGAGAGTGGATGGCGAGAGTGAGGTGAGCGGGGAGCGAGCAGAGCGAAGACATGGCGGCAAAGCTACGGAACCAAAGGCAAACAGGATGAAAAGACTGTTCTGGGTTAACTCATAGGAAATGAACATCTTCTGTTTATATAGCAAAAAAAGACAAAACAGCAAAGCAACAGCTTCTTTTCGCTAGCCGGACGCGAGTGACATGTGTCACGTTATTAGGGGATAACTTGACAGTCAGAATTCAATGGTCTAGTTGGCCGAGGAGCCGTTAGGTCAAGGTGGTTTGGTCTCGGACCTGAACCGTTATTGAGAACTATGATTAACTCTTGTCGGGGTCCTCGTTTCCAACATTATCCAGGCATTGCTAGGCATTGCTTGGACATTTCCAGGCATTGCTAGGCGTTGCCCAGGCATTGCCAAGGATTGCCAAAAAGTGCCAGGAATTGCCCAGGCATTGCCAGGCATTGCCCAAGCATTAGCTGGCATTGCCTGGCATCACCATGCATTCCTCAAGCATTGCCAGGCATGTCCAGGCATTGCCCAGACATTGCCAGGCATTTCCCAAGCATTGCCAGGTATTTCCAGGCATTGCCAGCCATTGCCAGGGCATTGCCAGACATTGCCAGGGTATTGCCAGGCATTGCCAGGCATTACGCTGGCATTTCCAGGCATTGCCCAATCATTGCCAGGTACTGTCCAAACATTGCCCAGGCATTGCTAGGCATTGCCCAGGCATTGACAGGCATTGAAAGGCATTGCAAGACATTGCCCAGGCACTGCCAGGAAGTGCAAAGAATTGTCCAGGCAGTGTCACGCACTGCCTAGGCATTGACAGGCATTGCTAGACATTGCCAAGAGTTACCGAGGCATTGCCAGACATTGCCCAGGCATTGCCAGGCATTACGCAGGCATTTCCATGCATTGCCGGAATTGCCCATGCATTGCCCAAGCGTTGCCTAGGCATTTCTAGGCATTGCCCAGGCATTGCAGGCATTTCTCAGGCATTGCCAGACATTTTCTAGGCATTGCCCAGGCATTTCCAGGCATTACCTCAGCATTACCAGTCATTGCCCCGGCATTGCCAAGGATTGCAAAACATTGCAAAGAAGTGCCAGGCATTGCTCAGGCATTGCCACGTGTTGCCTAGGCTTTGCCAGGCATTGCTAGGCAATGCCAGGCATTGCCAAGCATTTCCAGGCATTGCTCAGGCAATACAAGGCATTGCCCATGCATTCCCAGGCACTGCCCAGGCATTTCCAGGCATTTCCAGGCATTGCCAAGCATTGTCAAGAATTGCCCGGCATTGTCCAGGCATTGCCAGGCATTGCCTAGGCATTGCCACACATTTCCAAGAGTTGCCCAAGCATTGCCACACATTGCCCAGGCATTGCCCTCGCATAGCCAGGCATTGCCAAGCATTGCCAAGGATTCCAGGCATTGCCCAGGCATTGCCAGGCATTATCCAAGCATTACCAGGCATTGTCAGGCGTTGTCTGGCATTACTCAGGCATTTCTAGGCATGTCCAAGCATTGCCCAGGCATTCCCAGGCATTGCCCATGCAATGCAAGGCATTTCCAGGCAGCGTCCAGGAATTACGAGGTGTTGCGCAGGCGTGGCCAGGCCTTGCACAGGCATTTCCAGGAGTTTCCCAAGCATTGCCATGCATTGCCCAGGCATTGCCAGGCATTGCCAGGCATTGCCTGGAATTGCCTGGCATTGCACAGGCATTGTTGGGCATTGCCCATGCATTTACAGGCATTGCTAGACCTGGCCAGGCATTACCCTGGCATTGCGAGGCATTGCCAGGCATTACCCAAATATTGCCCGGGCATTGCCAGGCATTTCCCATGCATTGCTAGGCATTTCCAGGCATTGCCAGGCATTGTCCAAGCACTGCCAGGCATTGGCCAAGCATTGCAAGGCATTGCCAGGCATTGCCAGGCATTGCCCAGCCATTCCCAGGGATTGCCAGGCATTGTGAAGCATTACCGAGGCACTGCAAGGCATTGTCTAGGCATTGCCTAGGCATTGCCAGGCATTGCTAGGCACTGCCAGGCATTGCCAGGCATTACCAAGCATTGCCCATGCATTTCCAGGCATTGCCCAGGCATTACCAGGCATTGCCCAAGCATTGCCAGACATTGCCCAAGCATTGCCAGACATTGCCCATGCATTGCCAGGCATTGTCCAGGCACTTTCAGGCCTTTCCAAGGCATTGCCTTGGCATTGCCAGGCATTGCTCAGGCATTGCCAGGCATTACCAGGCATTACCCAGGCATTGCTAGGCATTTCCAGGGCATTGTCCATGCATTGCCCAGGTATTGCCAGGCATTGTCCAGGCATTGCGATTCATTACCCAGGCATTGCAAGGCATTACCAGGCATTGTCCAGGCATTGCCCAGGCATTGCCCTGGCATTACCAGGCATTTCCGAGGCATTACAAGCATTGCCAGGCATTGCCTGGGAATTGCCAGACATTTCCCAGGCATTGCCAGGCATTTCCCAAGAATTTCAAGGCATTGCCAGGCATTGCCCAAGCATTGCCAGATATTGCCAAGCATTGCCAAAAAGTGCTAGACATTGTCCAAGCATTGCCAGGCATTGCCCAGGCTTTGCCAGGCATTGTTAGGCAATGCCAGAAATTGCCACGCATTGCTCTAGCATTTTGCGGCATGTCCAGGATTTGCCCAAGCATTGCTAGGTATTGTCCAGGTATTGCCAGACATTTCTAGGAATTGCCAGGCATTGCCAGGCATTACCCAGGCATTACCAGACATTGCCCGGGCATTACCAGGCATTGCGGAGCCATTTCCAGGCATTGTCCAAGCATTGCTAGGAATTACCCAAGCATTTCCAGACATTGCCAAGCATTGCCATAAAGTGCCACGCATTGCCCGGGTATTGCCAGGCATTGCACAGGCGTTGAAAGGCACTATCCAAGCATTTCCAGGCATTTCCAGGCATTACAAGGCATCGCCAGGCATTTCCTAGGCATTGCCAGGCATTGCCCAGGCACTGCCAGGCATTTCACGGGCATTTCCAGGCATTGCCCAGGCATTGCTAGGCATTATCCAGGCATTGCCAGGCATTGCCAAGCATTGCCAAAAAGTGCCACGCATTGCCCAGCAGTGTTGACCGTGGCACCACGTACAACGGCACATCGATGTCCACAACGAGCATCGATGTAGTCCGTCTGAGGCACATCGATGCTCAAGTTCTATTAACTACTCAGGAATGGCAGATTTCATACAGTGAAGCAAAAGTCTGACTTTTTTTAAAGAACAATTTTTGCTTTTTTTCAGCATAGCATCAATCTGAGACATGTACGTTAAGATTAACACATTTTTTATCACCACTGAATTGAAGAGCGTCTCTTGAACACTCAGCAACTTCATCTTAGCCATGTATCCACAAACATATGCACTATGTGATGTATTGCCACTAGAAAGGAAGTAAATGACACCAGATCATACTACTTCTCAAGTACAGAGGATAGCAGTCCATGGAAAGTTGCCAAACTTGCATTCATGACAGGTAACACATGTGGGATGTCAGAATGAATATAAATTTCAGGCCATGGAAATCTCAAGTACATTGATGCCTATCCTACTTCTTAGCACGACCACGCTTAGTTGGCTTTTCAGCTGTAGCAGAGCGTTTTGTGCCTGATGCACGGGTGGATGTGTTGTCTCTTCCAACTGCATCATTCTGCTCCTTAGCATGGCTGTTGTTGACACTGTCCTCTGGACCTGTGTCTCTTGGTGCAGGCTCGGTTGTGTCATCTGCACCTCCCTGTCTGTCTGGGGTTGTTGCATCTACTGCTGTTGATGTTGCAAGAGTTGTTGGAGTTGCATGAGTTGCAGGTGTTGCAGGACTTGCAGCGTTCTCAGGTGTTGCACATTCTGCAGCAGTGGCAGGAGCTGCATGAGTTGCAGAGGTTCCAGGAGCTGCTGCTAGGGCTGTTGCATCTGCTGCTGTTGAAGTCACACGTGTCTGGTTGCGGCTGCTCTGCCTGTTGCTAGGGGTAGAGACCACTGAGGGGGTCTCCTGCCGCATGCGGACACGGCGAGCATGTGGCAGCATGGGTGTATCAACCAGCACCCGGATGTTTGCTTGTATCTCCACCACATCATCATCCGCCTCTGCTCCAACTGCTTCCTCTTCTTCATCCTCCCCCTCACCACTGTCACTGCTCCCATCATCAGCACCATTGAGCAACTCCACCTCCTCTCCCTCCTCCACAATCTCCCCGTCGTCTTCACTGACTTCTCCCTCATCTGCTACTGATTCTGCTTCTGCTGCCGCCGACAGCTGCCTGGCTGCTCGCCCGCCGCTCTTGCCATACACCTTGCGCAATCTGACGTTGCACCGGACGAGCAGCTCGAGCGTTGAGACAAGGAGACGGTTCCTACGTGTAGTGTGCACCAACTCGTGCGTGGAGAACACGCGTTCACATTCAGAGGAAGAACATGGTTGAGAGAGCACCTTCAGCGCAAGATCACGCAAGCTAGGCATGCAGTGCATGTAGTTCACATGCCATTCAACAGCCGTCATGCTCCTGCTTTGCACCTTAGCCACTGCAGCCACCGCCTTGGCATTCTTTGCTGCAGTTACTGTGGGAACAGAGTTCACCATGACCTGGCCCCTCTGGAAGGCTGATATCTCAAGCAGGAGATCATCATGCTTGTCTGCTGGAACCAAAGCATCCACAATAGACTGCCATGCCTGCATGGTTGCTGAGTCAAGTGAGAGATCATTCCCAAAGTGCTCGGGGTGCATCCTGCATGCAGCAGCGTACAGGGGGCAGGCCATGTCTTTGTTCCAGCGAGAATTGAGACGTCCAAGCACAAACTGCACGTGAGACTTTGCAACTTTTGCTGGCTTCCTGCCCTTCTTCTCGGCCAGCACCTTCAGCTCTTCTGCACAATCGAGCAGGCCCTCATAAATCTCACCTGCAGAGCCACCTTTCCTGTCAGCCACCCGCAAGGCCCTCACCAGAGGCTCCAACAGGTCCCGGAGCTGGCGTACCTGCACCCAAAAGACCCTGCGGCGTACGATACGGCACACCTCCTTCTTCCTTGCTTTGAAGCCTGCATCCCGCCTCACCCCCATCTGCCTCCACAGGTCCGTGTCGACCATGGTCTCCAGATTTTCCTTTTGGTCCAGCAGGCGGTCAACCATGTCAAACGTCGAGGCAAACCTGGTCTCGCACCGCGCCAGCAGCATCTTGCCGCCACTCCTCTCGCGTAGCCAGGAGCGTGGCAGGTCATTGTTCCGAACGTACGACACTACCTTCTCACACCTGCTGATGATTGATCCACCCCAGTCCGTCTTGGCCACGTCCTTCATTATCAGGTCGATGTTGTGCGCGCAGCAGCCCTGGAAGAAGAGGGAGGGGTACTTCTGCTTCAGGTCCGTGAATGCCTTCTTGTTGGTGGAGGTGTTGTCGCAGATGACGGAGACCACCCTCTTCTCCCCCACTATCTCGATGGCTGCTTCAATCATTTCTGCGGTATGGTCTGCGTCACGACTGAGACCGCTGGCATCACGCGAGTAGAGGTGCACGGATCCTTGCGCGTTACACGCCATCGCGTTGTAGATGGGACGGACCTGGCGGTCAGACCACTCATCAACGGCCACTGAGCAGCCGTAAATATCCCAGGCCTGCTTGAGGGGAGCATCGAGCTCTTCAAGCTCTTTGTCCAGCTTCGGCAGAAGGTCCTTCACAACTGTCATGCGGCTTGGAAGCCGGAAGCCGGAGGAGGTCTTCCGGCCATTCTTCACCACCTCCAACAACGCCGCCTCCCGACAGAAGGAGATTGGCGATGCAGTGACGCACATCAGCTTCACGATGCTTAGCTGGCACCGGTCATTGTGGCCACGCTCCAGATGCTGGTCCATGCTGGACTGGCGGAAGGAAGAAGCTCGCTTGATGTTGAAGACAGGAACCATGTCGGACGGGCTCTCCCTCCGGTGGGTCTCAGAGGGCGTCGGGTCGTCGTCATCGCTATCGGCTTCCAGGACGACACCAGCAGCTGCTGCGGTGGATTCTCTCTCAAACTTCTCCCACAGCTTCAGCCAGGCCACGGGTTTGTCCTTGGTACCCCAGTCAGGCCCGAGGCCTTTGTACAGTTGCACGCTCTGAGGCTTCCATCCAGCCGGGGGCGGTGGGTCACGGTCGAGGCCCAGGACGTCCCGACACGTGGGCGGCGGATGTGGGCACTTCCCCACATTGTGGTTATCACCACTGAAGTGGCCGCGGATGCGGTCACACGTGCCGGATTTTATGGTGCCACATGCACCACACCTCCATCCAGCCTTCTTTGTTTTTGTCGGGACGGGCTCGCAGTGTTTACTCAGCTCCTTGGTGAGGTGATCTCCGCTGCAGGCACGTTTCTTTGCCGGATTCCACTTCGATGCGTCGAAGGTTTCGGTCAGGCCAGAGGAGGGGTTGGGTGACTGGACAGTGTTGGCTGCAGAAGAGGCTCCTCGTGAGGGCTGAGACGATGACCGAGAGGGGTGCGTCGCCATTCTGGTGCGACGCTAAGTGTCGCACCAGACAGCGACGAGAAGGGTACCTCGTTACTGGCACTATGTCCTTAGAGGACGTGTTGTGCCTAACCCGACCGGTAGGGCTGCGGTGCGAGGGGCATGACCCATGCACCAAACCGCATACGCTCACGTGCAAGATATTGCATGTATCCGTGCAATCGACGGTTACATGCACCTCGTACATATCGACGGTATCCATAGATATGAGGTTTGTTTAACGGAAATGTGTAAACGAACCAAACCATCCTCTCATACGAGCAAACTATTCCTCTTTGAAAGAAAATTACCGTTTTTTGTTTATCAACGAGCAACATTTGTCATAGCAGCAAAGAAGGGATTGTAGAAAGACAAAAAGAGGAATCTTTCACTTGATGGTTGCGGCGGTGTACATGTCAACCTATCCAGCTGGCATGCCATTCGCAGACTACTCAATCACCTAAATGATGAGGTTCCATATCCACCAATGGGTGTCCTCTCTTTGCTGACCTGTACATTGCATGCATGCATGAATATCTACTGTCATGCCTTACTGTGCTGCAGTACATGATGTGTTGCTATCCATCAAAGTAGGGTCTCGACCGTGGAGTGTCGAGGCCGAACGTGATTTTCCGAGATATGTAAAAATGCCCACTTTAGAAGTGGTCGCTGATAGGACCTCCAGAACACCCGGTTTCGCCCGTCCCGGGTCGTGTATGGGCCCTACAACGCCACGATGCCACAACGATGTTGCTCGTTGTGGCGTTGTCGTTGTAGAGCCCCTACAACGAACCACGAGGGCAACACTGTTGCCCAGGCATTCCCAGGCATTGCTCGAGCATTACTAGACATTCCCAGGCCTTGCCAGGCACTGCCAGGCATTGCCAATAATTTCCAGGCATTGCCCACACATTGCTAGGCATTGTCCAGGCATTCACAGGCATGGTAGGCATTGCCAGACAATACCCAAGCATTGCCAGGAATTGCGTAGGGATTGTCAGGCATTGCCGAGGCACTACAAGACGTTGCCAGGAATTTCCAAGAATTGCTCAAGCATTGCCATGCATCACTCAAGCATTACCAGGCATTGCCAGGCATTGCTAGGCATTGCGCGGGTATTGTCAGGCATTTCCTAGGCATTGCCCACGCATTTCCAGGCATTGCTAGGCATTACCGGGGCAGTGCTAGGCATTGCCTAAGCGTTGCCTAGGCATTGCTAGGCATTGCCAGGCTTTGCTAGGAATTGCCAGGCATTGCCCACGCATTGCTAGGCATTGCCCAGGCATTGCCAGACATTGCACATGCATTCCTAGGAATTGTCCAGGCATTGCTAGGCATTGCCAGGCTTTGCTAGGAATTGCCAGGCATTGCCCACGCATTGCTAGGCATTGCCCAGGCATTGCCAGACATTGCACATGCATTCCTAGGAATTGTCCAGGCATTGCTAGGCATTGCCTGGGCATTGCCCTGGAATTGCCAGGAATTGTCCAGGTATTGTCCAGGCATTGCCAGGTGTTGCCTAGGCATTGCCATGCATTGCCACGCATTGCCATGAGTTGCCCAAGCATTCCAAGACACTATCTAGGCATTACCAGGCATTACCAAGGCATTGCTAAACATTGTCAGGCATTGCCAAAGCATTGTCAGGCATTTCCTAGGCATTACTTGTCATTGCCAGGCATTGTCAGGTAAAGCCAAGCATTGCCCAGGCATTGCCCAGGCATTGCTAGGCATTGCTAGGCATTGCCGAGGCATTGGTAGGCATTGCCAGGTATTGTGAGACATTGTGAGGCATTGCCGGGAATTACCAGGCATTGCCATGCATGGTTATGCATTTCCCACGCATTACCCGGCATTGTCCAGGCATTTCTAGGCATTGCCAGGCATTGTCCATGAATTTCCAAGCATTTTCCAGGAGTTACCAGGCATTTCCAGGCATTGCCTGACATTACCAGGCATTGCCAGGCATTGCCAGGCATTGCTCGTGAATTTCCAGGCATGGCCAGGCATTGCTAGGAATTGTCAACCATTGTTCAGGCATTCCCAGGCATTTTTGAGGCATTACTAGGCATTGCCAGGCACTGTCCAAGCATTGCCACGGTATTCCCCAGGTACTGTTAAGCATTGTCCAGGCATTGCGACCACTCACAACCACTCGCAACCCCTCACAACCACTCACAACCACTGGCTCGCAACCACTCAGAACCACTCGCAACCACTCACAACCACTCGCAATCACTCGCAATCACTTGCAACCACTCGCAACTACTCGCAACCAGTCACATTCACTCACAACCACTCGCAAACACTCGCAACCACTTGTAACCACTCGCAACCACTCCCAGTCATTCGCAACCACTCACAACCACTTGCAACCACTCGCAACCACTCTCAACCACTCACAACCATACGCAACCACTAGCAACTACTCGCAACTGCTAGCAACCAAACAAAACCGTTCNCTCGCAATCACTCGCAATCACTTGCAACCACTCGCAACTACTCGCAACCAGTCACATTCACTCACAACCACTCGCAAACACTCGCAACCACTTGTAACCACTCGCAACCACTCCCAGTCATTCGCAACCACTCACAACCACTTGCAACCACTCGCAACCACTCTCAACCACTCACAACCATACGCAACCACTAGCAACTACTCGCAACTGCTCGCAACCAAACAAAACCGTTCACAACCACTTGCAACCACTTGAAACCACTTGCAACCACTTGCAACCATTTTCAACCACTCGCAAGCACTCTTGACCACTCACGGCCACTCGCAACCACTCACAACCACTCACAACCACTTGCAACCACCCGCAACCACATGCTACCACTTGCAACTGCTTGCAACCACTCACAACCACTTGTCACCACTCCCTCCCACTGGTAACCACTTGCAACCACTCGCAAATGCTCGCAACCTCTCGCAAACACTCGTGACCACTTGCAACCACTCGGAACAACTCACAACCACTCGCAACCACTCGCAACCACTTGCAACACCTCGCAACCACTCAAAATCACTCGCAACCACTCGCAACCACTCGCAACCACTCGCAACCACTCGCAACCACTCGCAACCACTCGCAACCATTCACAACCACTCACAACAACTCGCATGAAATTGCATCCACTCCCAACCACTTGCAACCACTCGCAACCACTCCCAAGCACTCGCAACCACTCGAAACCACTCGCAACCACTCGCGACCACTTGTGACCACTCGAAACCACTCGCAACCACTCACAACCACTCTGAAAATTTCACAACCACTCGTAACCACTTGCAACCACTCGCGACCACTTCCAACCACTCACAACCACTCGCAACCACTCGCAACCACTTGCAATCACTCACAACCACTCGCAACTACACGTAACGACTCGTAACCACTCGCAACCACTCGCAATCAATCAATATCACTCGCAACCACTCACAACCACTCGCAACCCCTCACAACCACTCGCAACCACTCACAACCACTCAAAACCACTCACAACCACTCGCAACCACTCGCAACCACTTGCAACCAATCTCAACTGCTCGCCATCACTCACAACCACTCACCACCACTTGCAACAACTCGCAACCACTCGCAACCACTCGTAACCACTCACAACCACTCGCAACCACACACTTTGACTCGCAACCATTTGTAACCACTCGTTATTACTCGCAATGACTTACAGCCACTCGCAGCCACTCGCAACCACTTCCAACCACTCACTACCACTCACAATCAGTCCCAACAACTCGCAACCACTTTCAACCACTTGACATTAATCGCAATCGCTCGCAACCACTCGAAACCACTCAAAACCACGCGCAACTACTTGCAACCACTCACAACCACTCGCAACAACCCGAAATCATTCGAAACGACTTGCAACCACTCGCAACAACTCACAATCACTCGCAACCACTCACAACCACTCGCAACCACTCGCAACCACTGGAAACCATGCGCAACCACTCGCAACAACTCGAAACCATTCACAACCAATCGCAGCTACTATCAACCACTTGCCACTACTCGCAACCACTCGCAACCACTCGTCACCACTGACAACCACTCACAACCAGTCCTAACCACTTGCAACCACTGGTAACCATTCGCAACTAATCGTAACAACTTACAACCACTCGTAACTACTCGCAACCACTTGCAACCACTCGCAACCTCTCCTAACCACTCGCAACCACTTGTAACCACTCACAACCACCCGTAACCACTCGCAACCACTCTCAACCACTTGCAATCAATCATAATCACTCGCAACTACTCAGAACCACTCGCAACAACTCACAACCAGTCGTAACCACTCGCCCGGCTTGAAACCACTCGCAACCACTCGCAACCACTCGCAACCACTTGCAACCGCTCGCAACCACTTGCAACCACTCACAACCTCTCGCAACCACTTGCAACTACTAACAACCACTCGTAACAAGTGGCAACCACTGGCAACCACTCACAACCACTCGCAACCACTCGCAACCACTCATAATCACTCGCAACCACTCGCAACCACTCCCAGCCACTCGCAGCCACTCACAACCACTCACAACCACTCACAATCAGTCGCAACCACTCGCAACCACTTGCAACCACTTGAAATAACTTGCAATTACTCGCAACGACATGTAATCACTCAAAACCACACGCAACCACTCACAACCACTCACAACCACACGCAACAACTGGCAACCACTCGAAACCACTCGCAACCGCTTGCAACAACTCGCAACCACTCGCAACCACTCACAACCACTCGCAACCACTCACAACCACTCGCAACCACTCGCAACCACTCACAACCATTCGCAACCCCTCGTAACAACTCGCAACCACTCGCAACCACTCGCAACTACTCACAACCACTTGCTACTACTCGCAACCACTCGCAACCATTCGTAACAACTCGCAACCACTCTCAACCACTCGTAACCACTTCCAACCACTCGCAACCACTCACAACTAGTCGCAATGACTCACAACCACTCGCAACTACTCGCAACCACTTGCAACCACTTGCAACCACTTGCAACAACTCGCAACCACCTGTAACCACTCAGAACCATTCGTAACCACAGGTAACAACTCTCAACCACTTGCAATCAATCACAATCACTCGCAACTATTCACAACCACTCCAAACCACTCACAACCAGCCGTAACCACTCGAATCCACTCCAATCCACTCGCAACCACTCGCAACCACTCACAACCACTTGCAACCACTCGCAACCACTCACAACCACTTACAACCACTCGCAACCACTAGCAACTACTCACAAACACTCATAACCACTCGCAAACACTCGCAACCAATTACAACCAGTCGCAACCAGTCGCAACCACTCGTAATCACTCGCAACCACTCCCAACAACTCGCAAACACTTGCAGCCACTCGCAACAAATCACAACCACTCACATTCAGTCGCAACCACTCGCAACCACTTGCAACCACTGGCAATCACTCGCTATCACTCCCAACCACTTGTAACCACTCGCAACCACGCGCAACCACTTCCAACCACTCGCAACCACTCGCAACAATTCACAACCACTCGCAACCACTCGTAACCACTCGCAACCACTCGCAATCACTGGCAACCACTCACAACCACTCGGAGCCACTCGCAACCACTCGCAACCACTCGCAACCCCTCGCAACCACTCGCAACCACTTGCAACCACTTGAAACCACTCACAACCCCACGCAACCATTCGCCACCACTTGCAACCTCTCGCAACCACTTGCAACCACTCGTACCCACTTGCAACCACTCACAACCAGTCACAACCACTCGTAACCACTTGCAACCATTGCAACCACTAGCAACCAGTCGCAACCATTCACAACCTCTTGTAACCACTCGCAACCACTCGCAACCACTTGCAACCACTCGCAACCACTCGCAACCACTCGCAACTACTCACAACCACTCACAATCACTCGAAACCAGTCACAACCACTCACAACCACTCGCAATCAATCCCAATCACTCGCAGCCACTCACAACCACTCGCAGCCACCCGCAACTAGTCGCAACCACTCACAATCAGTTACAACCACTCCCAACCACTTGCAACCACTAGAAATCACTCACATTCACTTGCAACCACTCGTAACTACTCACAACCACCCGCATCCACTCGCAACCACTCACAACCACTCGCAACCACTTGCAACCACTCACAACATCTCGCAACCACTCGCAACCACTAGCAACCACTCGCAACCACTCACAACAACTCGCAACTACTCGCGACCACTCGCAACCACTTGCCACTACTCGCAACCACTCGCCACCACTCGTAACCACTCGCAACCACTCACAACCACTCATAACCACTTGCAACTTCTCGCAACCACTCGCAACTAATTCCAACCACTCACAACCACTCGCAACCACTGGCAACCACTTGCAACCACTCGCAACCACTTGTAACCACTCACAACTTCTTGTAACCACTCACAACCACTCGTAACCACTCGCAACTACTCGCAACCACTCGCAATCAATCACAATCACTCGCAACCACTGATAACCACTGGCAACCACTCAGAACCACTCGTAACCACTTCAACCACTCGAAACCACACGTAAGCACTCGCAACCACTCACAACCACTTGCAGCCACTTGCAACCACTCGCAACCACTCGCAACCACTCACAACCACTCGCAACCACTCGCAACCACGCACAACTACTCACACGACTCATAACCACTCGCAATCACGCGCAACCATTCACATTCACTCGCAACAACTCGCAACCACTCGCAACTACTCACAACCACTTGCAACTACTCGCAACCACTCACAACCACACGTAACAACTCGCAACCACTCACAACCACTCGTGACCACTTGCAACAACTCACAACCACTCACAAGTAATCGCAACAACTCATCACCGCTCGCAACTACTCGCAACCACTTGCAACCACTCGCAACCACTTTCAACCACTCGCAACCACCTGTAACCACTCAGAACCACTCGTAACCACTGGCAACCACTCTCAACCACTTGCAATCAATCACAATCACTCAGAACTCGAAACCACTCACAACCAGTCGTAACCACTCACAACCACTCGAAACCACTCGCAACCACTCGCAACCACTCGTAACCACTCGCAACCACTCACAACCACTTGCAACCGCTTGCAACCACTCGCAACCACTCGCAACCACTCATGACCACTCGCAACCACTCACAACTACTCACAACCACTCTTAACCACTCTCAAACACTCGCAACCACTCACAACCACTCGCAACCACTCGCAACTACTCGTAATCACTCGCAACCACTCGTAACAAATGGCAACCACTTGCAGCCACTCGCAACCACTCACAACCACTCACAACCACTCACATAAAGTCGCAACCACTCGCAACCACTTGCAACCACTCGCAATCACTCGCTATCACTCCCGACCACTCATAACCACTCGCAATCACGCGCAATCACTCCCAACCACTCGCAACCACTCACAACCACTCACTACCACTCGCAACAACTCGTAACCACTCGCAACCACTCGCAATCACTTGCAACCACTCACAACCACTCGGAGCCACTCGCAACCACTCGCAACCACTCGCAACCACTCGCAACCACTTGCAACCACTTGGAACCACTCACAACCACACGGAACCATTCCCCAGCACTTGCATCCACTCGCAACCACTCGCAACCACTTGCAACCACTCGTACCCACTTGCAACCACTCGCAACCAGTCACAACCAATCGTAACACTTTGCAACCACTCACAACAACACGCAACCACTCGCAACCACTCGCAACCACTTGCCACTACTCACAACCACTCGCAACCACTCGTAACTACTCCCAACCACTCACAACCACTTGTAAGCACTTACAACCACTCGCAACCACTCGCAACCAATCGCAACCAGTCATATCCACTCGTAACCACTCGCAACCACTCGCAACCAGTGGCAACCACTCGCAACCAGTCACAACCACTCACAACCACTCACAATCAGCCGCAATCACTCGCAACCACTCACAACCACTCACAGCCACTTGCAACCACATGCAACCACTAGAAATCACTCATAATCACTCGCAACCAGTCATAACCACTCACAACCACGCGCAACCACTCGTGTCCACTCACAATCACTCGCAACCATTCGCAACCACTCACAACCACTCGTAACCACTCGCAACAACTCGCAATCACTCGCAACCAGCCACAACCACTAGCAACCACTCGCAACAACTCGCGATCACTTGCAACCACCCACAACCACACGCAACCACTTGCAACCTCTCGCAACCACTCGAAAATACTCACAACAACTTGCAACCACTCGCAACCACTCGCAACCACTTGCCACTGCTCGCAACCACTCGCAACCACTCGCAGCCACTCGTAACCACTCGCAACCACTCACAACCGCTCGTAACCACTTGCAACCACTTCCAACCACTCGCAACTAATCGCAACCACTCACTACCACTCGCAACCACTCGCAACCACTCGTAACCACTCGCAACCACTCACAACCGCTCGTAACCACTTGCAACCACTTCCAACCACTCGCAACTAATCGCAACCACTCACTACCACTCGCAACCACTCGCAACCACTTGCAACCACTCCCAACCACTTGTAACCACTCGCAACCACTTGTAACCACTCACAACCACTCGTAACCGCTCGCAACTACTCGCAACCACTCGCAATCAATCACAATGACCACTCGCAACCACTGATGACCACTCGCAGCCACTCAGAACCACTCATATCCATTTCAACCACTCGAAACCACACGCAAGCACTAGCAACTACTCACAACCACTTGCAGCTACTCGCAACCACTCACAACCACTCACAAGCACTCGCAACCACTCACAACCACCCACAACTACTCACAACCACTCGTAACCACACGCAACCACTCACAACCACTCACAACCACTCGCAACCACTCGTAATCACTCGCAACCACTCGCAACCACTCGCAGCCACTCACAATCAGTCGCAACCACTAGCAACCACATGGAACCACTCGCAATCACTCGCTATCACTCGCAACCACTCATAACCACTCGCAACCACGCTCAACCACTCGCAACCACTTGCAACCACTCGCAGCCACTCGCAACCACTCGAAACCACTCCCAACCACTTACAATCACTCGCATCCAGTCAAAACCACACAAAGCCAATCACAAGCACTCAGAACCACTCGCAACCACTCGCAACCACTTGCAACCACTCACAACCACTTGCAACCACTTGGAACCACTCACAACCACCCGCAACCACTCACCACCAGTTGCAATCACTTGCAACCACTCCCAACAACTTGCAACCACTCATACCCACTCGCAACCACTAGCAATCACTCGCAACCACTCGAAACCACTCGCAACCACTCGTAATTACATGCAACCACTCACAACCACTCATAGCCACTCACAACCGCTCACAACCACTCGTAACCACTCGCAACCACTTGCAACCACTTGGAACCACTCGCAACCACACGCAACCATTTGCCACCACTTGCAACCACTCGCAACCACTGGCAACCACTTGCAACAACTCGTACCCACTTCCAAGCATTCGCAACCACTCACAACCACTTGTAACACTTTGCAACTACTCGCAACAAGTCGCAACCACTCTCAGCCACGTGGAACCACTTG
Source organism: Penium margaritaceum (assembly GCA_023375785.1). Lineage (NCBI taxonomy): Eukaryota > Viridiplantae > Streptophyta > Zygnematophyceae > Desmidiales > Peniaceae > Penium > Penium margaritaceum. The sequence continues at coordinate 62,559 of SZWC01013242.1, read as the reverse complement.
CCACTACTCACAACCACTCGCGACCACTCGTAACCACTCGCAACCACTCACAACCACTCGTAAGTACTTGCAACCTCTCGCAACCACTCCCAACCAGTTGTAACCACTCACAACCATTCGCAACCACTCACAACCACTCGCAACCACCTGCAACCACTCGCAATCATTTGTAACCACTCGAAACAACTTGTGACCACTCACAACCACTTGTAACCACTCGTAACTACTCGCAACCACTCGCAACCACTGGCGGCGACTCGCAACCACTTGCAACCGCTCGCAACCACTCGCAGCCACTCGCAACCACTCACAACCACTCACAATCACTAGCAACCAGTAACAGCCACTCACAACTACTCACAATCACTTGCAACCACTTGTAACCACTCACATTCACGCGCAACCACTCGCAACCACTCACAACCACTTGAAACCACTCGCAACAACTGACAATCACTTGCAACCACTCACAACCATTGCAACCAGTCGCAACCACTTGCACCCACTCGCAATCACTCACAACAACTCGCAACCAGTCGCAAGCACTCGCAACCACTTGCCACTACTTGCAACCACTTGCAACCACTCGTAAGGACTCGCAACCACTCACCACCACTCATAACCAATTGCAACCACTTGCAACCACTCGCAACTAATCGCAACCACTCACAACCACTCGCAACCACTCAAAACCACTTGCAACCACTCGCAACCACTTGTAACCACTCGCAACCGCTTTGTAACCACTCACAACCACTCGTAACCACTCGCAACCACTCACAATTACTCGCAATCAATCACAATCAAACGCACCCACTCATAACAATTCACAACCACTCAGAACCACTCGTCACCACATGCGACCATTCGAAACAACTCGCAACCACTCGCAACTACTCACAACCACTCGCAACCACTCACAACCACTCGCAACCACTCGCAACCAATCACAACTACTCACAACCATTCGTAACCACTCCAACCACTCACACCCACTCGCAACCACTCGCAACCACTCGTAATCACTCCCAACCACTCGCAACCACTCGCAGCCATTCACAATCAGTCACAACCATTTGCAAGCACTTGTAACCACTTGCAATCACTCGCTATCAATCGCAACCACTCGTAAACACTGGAAACCACGCGCAACCACTCGCAACAACTCACAACCACTCGAAACCACTCCCAACCACTTGCAATCACTCGCAACCACTCATAGCAACTCGGAACCACTTGCAAGCACTCACAACCACTCGCAACCACTCACAACCACTCACAACCACTTGCAACCACTTGGAACCACTCACAACCACCCGCAACCACTCACCACCAGTTGCAATCACTTGCAACCACTCCCAACCACTTGCAACCACTCGTACCCAGTCGCAACCACTAGCAACCACTCGTAATTACTCGCAACCACTCACAACCACTCAGAGCCACTCAAAACTACTCACAACAAGTCGTAACCACTCGCAACCACTTGGAACCACTCAAAACCACACGCAACCATTCGCCACCACTTGCAACAACTCGCAACCACTCGCAACCACTTGCAACAACTCGTACCCACTTCCAACCACTCGCAACCACTCACAACCACTTGTAACACTTTGCAACCACTCGCAACAAGTCACAACCACTCCCAACCACGTGGAATCACTTGCCACTACTCACAACCACTCGCGACCACTCGTAACCACTCGCAACCACTCACAACCACTCGTAAGTACTTGCAACCACTCGCAACCACTCCCAACCAGTCGCAACTACTCACAACCATTCGCAACCACTCGCAACCACTTGCAACCACTCGCAATCATTTGTAACCACTCGAAACAACTTGTAACCACTCAAAACCACTTGTAACCACTCGCAACTACTCGCAACCACTCGCAACCACTCGCAACCACTCGCAGCCACTCGCAACCACTTGCAACCGCTAGCAACCACTCGCAGCCACTCGCAACCACTCACAACCACTCACAATCACTAGCAACCAGTAACAACCACTCACAACCACTCACAATCACTCGCAACCACTTGTCACCACTAACATTCACGCGCAACCACTCGCAACCACTCACAACCACTTGCAACCACTCGAAACAACTGGCAATCACTTGCAACCACTCACAACCATTGCAACAACTCGCAACCACTTGCACCCACTCGCAATCACTCACAACAACTCGCAACCACTCGCAACGACTCGCAACCACTTGCAACCACTCGTAACGACTCGCAACCACTTGCAACCACTCGTAACGACTCGCAACCACTCACCACCAGTCATAACCCCTTGCAACCACTCGCCATCACTCGCAACTAATCACAACCACTCACAACCACTCGCAACCACTCGAAATCACTTGCACCCACTCGCAACCACTTGTAACCACTCACAACCCCTTTGTAACCACTCACAACAACTTGTAACCACTCGCAACCACTCGCAACCACTCGCAATCAATCACAATCAAATGCACCTACTCATAACTACTCGCAACCACTCAGAACAACTCGTAACCACTTGCAACCAATCGAAACAACTCGCAACCACTCGCAACTACTCACAACCACTCGCAACCACTCAAAACCACTCCCAACCATTCGCAACCACTCACAACTACTCACAACCACTCGTAACCACTCGCAACCACTCACACCCACTCGCAACCACTCGCAACCACTCGTAATCACTCCCAACCACTCGCAACCACTCACAGCCATTCACAATCAGTCGCAACCATTTGCAACCACTTGTAACCACTTGCAATCACTTGCTATCACTCGCAACCACTCGTAAACACTGGCAACCACGCGCAACCACTCGCAACAACTCGCAACCACTCGAAACCACTCCCAACCACTTGCAATCACTCACAACCTCTCATAGCCACTCGGAGCCACTCACAAGAACACACAACCACTCGCAACCACTCGCAACCACTCACAACCACTTGCAACCACTAGGAACCACTCACAACCACCCGCAGCCACTTGCCACCACTTGCAATCACTCGCAACCACTGGCAACCACTTGCAACCACTCGTACCCACTGGCAACCACTAGCAACCACTCACAACCATTCGCAACACTTTGCAACCACTCACAAAAACTTAAAACCACTCGCAACCACTCGCAACAACTTGCAACCACTTGCTACTACTTGCACCAACTTGCAACCACTTGTAACCACTCGAAACTACTCACAACCACTTGTAACCACTTGCAACCACTCGCAACCACTCGCAACAAGTCGCAACCACTCACAACCACCCACAACTACTCACAACCACTCGCAACCACTTGCAACCACTTGCAATCACTTGTTCCCACTCGCAACTACGTGTAACCACTCACAACCACTAGGAACCAATCGCAACCACTCGCAACCATTCCCAACGACTCGCAACCACTCAGAACCACTCGCAACCAATCACAACCACTCACAACCAGTCACAATCACTTGAAACCAATCACAACCACTCACAACCACTCGCAATCACTCGCAACCACTCACAACGACTCGCAACCACTCACTACAATGCGCAACCACTTGTAACCACTTGCAACCACTCGCAACCAATCCCAACCACTCGCAACCACTCGCAAAAACCTACAACCACTCACAACCACTCGCAACCACTTGCAACCACTCGCAACCACTTGAAGCCACTTGCAACCAATCACAACCACTTGCAACCACTCGAAACCACTCGCAACCACTTGCAATAACTTGCAACCACAAGCAACCACTCACAAGCACTTGCAACCACTCACAAACAATCGCAACCATTGGCAACCACTTGCAACCAATCACAACCACTTGCAACCACTCACAACCACTCACAACCACTTCTAACGACTCGCAACCACTCGAAACCACTCGCAACCACTCGCTACCACTTACAACCACTAGCAACCACTCGCAACCACTCAAACCATCTCGCAACAACTGGCAACCACTCGCAACCACTTGTAACCACTCGCAACCACTCGCAATAACTCATAACCACTCGCAACAACTTGCAACCACTCATAATCACTCGCAACTTCTCACAACCACTCGCACCCACTCGCAACCACTCGCAACCACTCACAACCACTCACAATAAGTTGCAACGACTTGCAACCACTTGTAATCACTTGAAATCATTCACAATCACTCGCAACCACTCGTAACCACTCACAACCACGCACAACGAATCGCAACCAGTGGCAAGCACTCGCAACCACTCGCAACGACTCACAACAACTCACAATCACTCGCAACCACTCACAACCACTCGCAACCAATCGAAACCACTCACAACCACTCGCAACAACTTGTAACCACTGGCAACCACTCGCAACCACTCACAACCACCTGCCACTACTCGCAACCACTCGCAACCACTCATAACCACTCACAACCACTCGTAACCACTCGAAACCACTTACAACCACTCGCAACCACTTGCAACTAATCGCAACAACTCACAACCACTCGCAACCACTCGCAACCACTTGCAACCACTCGCAACCACTTGTAACTTCTCGTAACCACATGTAACAACTCACAACCACTCATAACCACTCCAACCACTCCCAACCACTTGCAATCAATCACAATCACTCCCAACCACTCATAAGCACTCGCAACCACTCACAACCACTCGTAACCATTCGCAACCACTAAAAACCACTCACAACCACTCACAACCACTTGCAACCACTCGCAACCACTCCCAACCGCTTGGAACCACTCGCAACCAGACACAACCACTCTCAACCACTGGCAACCACTCACAACTACTCACAGCACCTCATAACCACTCACAACCACTCGTAACCACTCACAACTACTCCTAATCACTCGCAACCACTCGCAACCACTCGCAGCCACTCGCAACCACTCACAACCAGTTTCCACCACTCACAATCAGTCACAACCACTCGCAACCACTTTCAACCATTTGCAATCACTCGCTATCACTCGCAACCACTCGTAACTACCTGCAACCATGCACAACCACTCACAACCACTCGTAATCACTAGCAACCTCTCGCAACCACTCGCAACCACTTGCAACCACTCGCAACCACTCGCAACCACTCGCAATCACTCGCAACCACTCACAACCACTCCGAGCCACTCGCAACCACTCAAAACCACTCGCAACCACTCGCAACCACTTGGAACCACTTACAACCACTTGGAACCATTCACAATAACCCGCAACCACTCGCCACCGCTTGCAATCACTTGCAACCACTCGCAACCACTTGAAACCACTCGTACCCACTCGCAACCACTCGCAACCACTCACAACCACTCACAGCACTTCGCAACCACTCGCAACAACAAGCAACCACTCACAACCACTCGCAACGACTTGCCACTACTCGCAACCACTCGGAATCACTAGTAACCACTCACAACCACTCACCAACACTCGTAACCACTTGAAACCACTCGCACCACTCGCAACTACTCGCAACCACTCCCAACCACTTGCAACCACTCGCAATCACTTGTGACCACTCGCAACCACTTGTAACCATTCACAAGCATTAGTAACCACTCGCAACCACTCACAACGACTCGCAACCACTCGCAACCACTCGCAACCACTCGCAACCACTCGCAACCACTCACAATCACTCACAATCACTCGCAACCACTCGCAACCACTCGCAATAACTTACAACCACTAACAACCCCTCGTAACAACTTGCAACCACTCGCAAAAAATGGCAACCAGTCCCAACCACTCGCAACCACTCGCAACCATTCGCAACCACTCGCAATCACTCGCAATCACTTGCAACCACTTGCAACCACTCACAAGCACTTGCAACCACTCACAACCATTCGCAACCATTCGCAACCACTTGCAACCAATCGCAACCACTCGTAACCACTTGGAACCACTCACAACCAGTCACAACCACTCGCAACCAATCGCAACCAGACGCAACCACTCACAATCACTCCCAACCAGTCCTAATACTCACAACCACTTGCAAGCAATCCCACCCACTTGCAATCACTCTCACCACTCACAACAACTCACAACCACTCGCAACAACTCGCAACCACATGCAACCACTCGCAATCACTTGCAACCATTCGCAACCAATCATAACCACTCACAACCAGTAGCTCGCAACCACTTAGAACCACTCGAAACCACTCAAAACTACTTGCACCCACTTGCAATCACTTGCAACCACTCAAAACTACTGGCAACCACTCGCAACCACTCACAACCACTCGCAGCCACTTGTGATTACTCGCAACCACTCTCAACCAGTCGAAACCACTCGTAACCACTCGCAACCACTCACAACCACTGGCAACCACTCGAAACCACTCTCAACCATACACAACCACTCGCAACCACTTGCAACCACTCACAACCACACAAAACCATTCACAACCACTTCAACAACTTGCAACCACTTGCAGCCAATCGCAACCACTCACAACCATTTTGGACTACTCACAAGCACTCGCGACCACTCGCAACCACTTGCAACAACTTGAATCACTCGCAACCACTCGAAACCACTCGCAACCACTTGCAACTCCTCGCAACCACTCGCAACCACTTGCAACCACTCGCAACCACTCACAAACACTCGCAACCACTTGCAACCCCTCACAACCACTCGCAACCAATCATAACCACTCGTAACCACTTACAACTACTCGCAACCACTCGCAACCACTTGCAACAACTCGTAGCCACTTGCAACTACTCACAACCACTTGCAACCACTCACAACCACTCACAATCACTCGCAACCACTGGCAACCACTTGCAACCACTCGCAACCACTCACAACCACTCGCAACAACTTACAACCACTCGTAACCAAGCACAACCACTCGCAACCACTCGCAACCACTGGAAACCACTTGCAACCACTCACAAGCACGGGCAACCACTCACAATCACTCGCAACCACTCGCAACCACTCACAACCACTCGCAACCACTCACAACCACTCCCAACTGGTTCCAATACTCACAACCACTCCTAACCAACCCCAACAACTCGCAACCACTTGCAGCCACTCACAACCACTCACAACCATCCGCAACAACTCGCAACCACTCGCATTCACTTTCAACCACTCGCAACCACTCACAACCACTCACAACCACTGGCTCGCAACCACTCGGAACCAGTAGCAACCGCTTACAACCACTCGCAACCAATCGGAAAACTTGCAACCACTCCCAACCAATCGCAACCTCTCGCAACCACTCGCAACCACTCGCAAACACTCGCAACCACTTGTAACCACTCGCAACCATTCGCAACCACTCGCAACCATTGGCAACGACTCGCAACCACTCACAACCACTAGCAACCACTTGCAACCACTCGCAGCCACTCGCAACGAGTTTCAACCATGCGCAACCACTCTCAACCACTCCCACCCACTCGCAACCACACAAAAATACCATTCGCAACCACTTGCAACCACTTGCAACCACTTGAAACCACTTGACACCACTCCAAACCATTTTAAATCACTCGCAAGCACTCGTGACCACGCACGACCAATCGCAACCACTCGTAACCGCTTAACACTCCCAACCACCCGCAACCACTCACAACCACTTGCAACTGCTCGCAACAACTTGCAATTACTTACAACCACTCACAACCACTCACAAGCACTCGCACCCACTCTCAACCACTCGGAACCACTCGCAACCACTCGTAACCACTCGCAACCACTCGCAACCACTCGCAACTACTCGCAACTATTCGCAACCACTCGCAACCACTTGCAACCACTCACAATCACTCGCAACCACTCACAATCAATCGCAACCACTCACAACTACTCGCAACCACTCGCAACCACTCACAACGACTTGCAACCAATCCCAACCAGTCACAACCACTCACAACCACTCCCGACCACTTGCGACCACTCACGACCACTTGCAACCACTCGTAACCACTCACAACAACTCGCAACCACTCATGAACACTCGTGACGACTCGCGACCATTTGCGACCACTCGAAACGACTCGCAACCACTCGCAACCACTCGCAACCACTCACAACCACTCACAACCACTCGCAACCACTCACAACCACTTGCAACCACTAGAAACCACTTGCAATCACACCCAAACACTCGCAACGACTCGCAACTACTCGCAATCAATCAAAATCACTCCCAACCGCTCAGAACCATTTGCAACCACTCACAACCACTCGCAACCACTCGCAACCACTCAAAACCACTCGCAACCACTCGCAACCACTGGCAACCCCTCACAACCACTCACAATAAATGGCAACCACTCGCAACCACTCGCAACCACTCGTAACCACTCGCAACCATTCGCAACCACTCAGAACCACTCGCAACCACTCGCAACCACTGGCAACGACTCGAAACCACTCACAACCACTTGGAACCACTTGCAACCACTCACAACCACTCGTAACCAGTCGCAACCACTCCCAACCACTCGCAACCGCTCGCAACCACTCGCAACCACTGGCAACGACTCGAAACCACTCACAACCACTTGGAACCACTTGCAACCACTCACAACCACTCGTAACCAGTCGCAACCACTCCCAACCACTCGCAACCGCTCGCAACCACTCGCAACCACTGGCAACGACTCGAAACCACTCACAACCACTTGGAACCACTTGCAACCACTCACAACCACTCGTAACCAGTCGCAACCACTCCCAACCACTCGCAACCGCTCGCAACCACTCGCAACCACTGGCAACGACTCGAAACCACTCACAACCACTTGGAACCACTTGCAACCACTCACAACCACTCGTAACCAGTCGCAACCACTCCCAACCACTCGCAACCGCTCGCAACCACTCGCAACCACTGGCAACGACTCGAAACCACTCACAACCACTTGGAACCACTTGCAACCACTCACAACCACTCGTAACCAGTCGCAACCACTCCCAACCACTCGCAACCGCTCGCAACCACTCGCAACCACTGGCAACGACTCGAAACCACTCACAACCACTTGGAACCACTTGCAACCACTCACAACCACTCGTAACCAGTCGCAACCACTCCCAACCACTCGCAACCGCTCGCAACCACTCGCAACCACTGGCAACGACTCGAAACCACTCACAACCACTTGGAACCACTTGCAACCACTCACAACCACTCGTAACCAGTCGCAACCACTCCCAACCACTCGCAACCGCTCGCAACCACTCGCAACCACTGGCAACGACTCGAAACCACTCACAACCACTTGGAACCACTTGCAACCACTCACAACCACTCGTAACCAGTCGCAACCACTCCCAACCACTCGCAACCGCTCGCAACCACTCGCAACCACTGGCAACGACTCGAAACCACTCACAACCACTTGGAACCACTTGCAACCACTCACAACCACTCGTAACCAGTCGCAACCACTCCCAACCACTCGCAACCGCTCGCAACCACTCGCAACCACTGGCAACGACTCGAAACCACTCACAACCACTTGGAACCACTTGCAACCACTCACAACCACTCGTAACCAGTCGCAACCACTCCCAACCACTCGCAACCGCTCGCAACCACTCGCAACCACTGGCAACGACTCGAAACCACTCACAACCACTTGGAACCACTTGCAACCACTCACAACCACTCGTAACCAGTCGCAACCACTCCCAACCACTCGCAACCGCTCGCAACCACTCGCAACCACTGGCAACGACTCGAAACCACTCACAACCACTTGGAACCACTTGCAACCACTCACAACCACTCGTAACCAGTCGCAACCACTCCCAACCACTCGCAACCGCTCGCAACCACTCGCAACCACTGGCAACGACTCGAAACCACTCACAACCACTTGGAACCACTTGCAACCACTCACAACCACTCGTAACCAGTCGCAACCACTCCCAACCACTCGCAACCGCTCGCAACCACTCGCAACCACTGGCAACGACTCGAAACCACTCACAACCACTTGGAACCACTTGCAACCACTCACAACCACTCGTAACCAGTCGCAACCACTCCCAACCACTCGCAACCGCTCGTAACCACTCGCAACCACTCGCAATCACTCGTAACTACTCGCAACCACTCGCAACCACTCATAATCACTTGCAACCACTCGCAACCACTTGCGACCACTCGCGACCAGTGGTAACCACTCGCGACCACTCGCAACCACTCGCAACCACTCCCAATCACTCACAGCTCGTCGCAACCACTCGCAACCACTCGCAACTACTCGCAATCAATCACAATCACTCCCAACCGCTCAGAACCACTCGCAACCACTCACAACCACTTGCAACCACTTGCAACCACTTGAAACCACTTGACACCACTCCCAACCATTTTAAATCACTCGCAAGCACTCGTGACCACGCACGACCAATCGCAACCACTCGTAACCGCTTAACACTCCCAACCACCCGCAACCACTCACAACCACTTGCAACTGCTCGCAACAACTTGCAATTACTTACAACCACTCACACCCACTCACAAGCACTCGCACCCACTCTCAACCACTCGGAACCACTCGCAACCACTCGCAACCACTTGTAACCACTCACAACCACTTGTAACCAGTCGCAACCACTCCCAACCACTCGCAACCGCTCGTAACCACTCGCAACCACTCGCAACCACTCACTGTTGGAAACTGCCCATCTTCTTTTCAACTGCTCCGATGCGAGATCCAAGGGCACCAATGGAAAGTTCTCGTCACCAATATGCTACACTCCAGATTTCAGCTCAATCCAATGGCTGGATTGGAAGCCAAGGTTACGAGAAGAAAGTGGCATACCTTCTGCTACAACTGGCAACCAAAACAAGTATAAGGTGTGGGACACCTTATAGAGTGAAAGATCTGGGCTGGTGAAAATGGGAACTACGGCGGATGACCGAGGATCGGAAGGGAAGACTTGTCAAAGGAGATCCAACGGTGGAGGATTGCGGACCGAGAATGCGAGCAACAGCTCCTCTCGCGTCGATGGGGCTGAAGATCTTTGTAATAGACGATCGGACAGTGGATGATGGCAGCTGGACAGGACGGGCTGATTGCAGCTGTTGAGTGACTGAGAGTGTGAGAAATGGCTCCTCTCGCGTCAACAAGCACCGAGGGCGCTGGGCGTCTGCCAACCTCGGTGTGCTCAAGACCGGCGCCCGGTACGGCCGTACTGCCAAATATCAGACACCAAAGTACTGGACTTTTTGAGGCTCGATGAGCATCTCGCTGCTTTGCATTCTCTGTTGCTTAGATCATTATAAGTAGGTAGTAGATTCATTCGTAGATTGCTTCGTCTTTACTTCACCATTTCAGTAATGCGGCATACCGCTGGATTCAACAAGAGACGAGCCGTGTACCTGTCCAGTGTATAAGATCTCTTGACAAGTGTGTAAGACATACTACTCAGTTGAAGTGTATGGGAGTTTTTTGCCATGTGTATGACACAGAGTATGAGTGTACAAGTTCAATGTGGAGTACTTACCTGAGATACCTGAGATAACAAGAGGCCTACATTTCTAACATTTGGTATCTGAGCAGGGGGTGACTTTACCAGGACAACTCCACTTTCACATTACAACATGGCGGCGGGTGCCATGCCAAGTGATCATTTCAGGATTCCCATTTTCAATTGCGAGGACTAGCACACTTTTGCTTTCAACCTGAAGATGGTGTTCCTCAACAAGGGGTTCTGGGGAGTGGTCTCTGATCCTCCCACAGAAGTTTTTGGGGCAAACCCCACTGCTGAGGAATGTCTGACATGGCAACAGCGCTGTGACCAAGCTTTCTCTCTACTTGCCATGCAGCTGGAGGAACGTCTAAAATTCCTGATTAGTGACAACAACGACACACTATGTCCCAGCAAAGCTTGGAGAGCCCTGAAAAAACGCTATCACAAAGTGAATGAGGATGAACTTGGACATCTGCTCACTGAGTTTCACACTCAGAGAACAGAGGAAGACACCAGGCTTGAGGATCACATTTCCCATCTCAAAGATCTTTCAAGCCGTATTACTACCTTGGGAGAACTAGTTTCTGATCGAGTTTTGATTCAGACAATTTTCCATGGCCTTCCTCCCAGCTTCAACAACACCATTGAGCGACTAAAAGATGTCAACAGAGCTCGCATCAATGACGCTGACAAGCTTGCAGTGATGGGCATTGCCATTAGCAACTTTCAATCAGCTATTGATGCAATTCATGCTGCTCTCCCTGCAGCCGCTCCAGCTATTCAAGTAGCAGCAGCACCAGCCGTAGCTGTAGTGGCAGCGGCAACTTTACCAATGTCACTCTCTCTAGAGTACACCATCCAAGAGGTCATGCATTTCTAAGATGGATAGATGAAGGCAAATGGCGGATGTATAGGTCTTTTGGCCAAATATCAAGGAGGAGTAGGCCAACACCGCACAGAGAAATTTCACTCCTATGGCAATGGCACTCAAAGCCATGGCCAACTCATGGTGCAACCTCACCAACAACCACAAGGGCAGGTCATGACAAGAACACCAAGACCGTATGTTCATCCTGATGAACGGGAATGTTGGCGTTGTCATTGCAAAGGGCATGTGCAAGCGGACTGCCCCATGCGACAAGGACAGCTACTACGTGGTTCAAAAAATCAACAGCGACGATATCCAAACCAAGCCATGCTCGCCATGAACTCACATCCTGCTACCGTTATCATTTCAGATCTCTTCTCTAACTTCTCTGCTTTGCTCACGGTCCTGACAGGATCAGCATCAACATATTATGACCATTATCCTTCAGAAGTCATTCCCCAATGAAATCTTCTGATGCCCGATCCCTTGATTCAAGAGGATGTAGAAGAGAATGACCCTTCACCACCGGGAAAACTAGCTGTGGCCGAAGAAGAGGAATACCAGAATATTTCAGACAGCCCAGTTTAAGAAGAGCTCGCAATGTGCTCCGTCGACAGCTCTTTTCTCCTAACCGCTGGTGTACGTGCCTGCATCATGGACTCGGGATGCACTAAGTACATGACCAGTCGTAGAGAATGGTTCACAACTTTCGTCCCTTTCTCTACTACACAAGGAGTTCGCATTGGAGATGGCCGCATGATCCCTGCTCATGGCATTGGAACTGTGAAAGCTGCTATCAATCAGCTTCTCACACTATTGACAATGTACTCTATGTGCCAGATCTTGCAGCCAATTTTTCTATCTGTCGGACGCATCAACGACAAAGGCTACAACGTGGTTTTTGACGTTGAGAAAAACTGCAACATCTATGACGTCAATGGACAACTGGCTGCTATTGCCAAGGGCACAAAACATCTCACTGTGCTTCAGACTCACGACACTCCTCTGCCACATACATCCTCTGACACACCAGAGCGTGCCTTCATGGCAACAGCTCTGCCTGCTGAAACTGACACATCCAGTCCATCGATGCCTCAAGTAACTGAGCTCTGGCACCGCCATCTGGCTCACATCAGTTTTCAAACACTTGAAAAAATGGCAAAGGATGAAATGAAACTGGATCTACCCAAGACACTCACAGCATCTGTCCCTAGCCACCCATGTAGTGGATGTCTCACGCCCAAGAAGCATCAAAAACCGTTCAAGAGCTACACCAGCCGCAACACCTCTTGACCATTGGAACTCCTACACATGGATCTGTGCTACATCAGAGAGCCCTCCTTGTCCAGGAAAAACTATGTCCTGGTTAACTTGGACGACTACACGCATTATGTCTGGGTCAAGCTATTTCGTTGCAAAAATGAGGCTGCAGAAATCATCAAGATCTGGGTCCACCAAGTTGAGAATTCCAACAACATGGCAGTCAGCAAGATTAAGACTGACAACAGTGGTGAGTTTGTCAATGCAGCTCTCCGTGCCTATTTTTACTCTAAGGGGATCCAAAACATGCGTACCCTGCCTCACACTCCCCGAAAAAATGGCAAGGCCGAGCGTATGAATCAGACTCTCCTTGAGTGGACGCGCAGCATGCTCCACACTGCTGGGTACCCACTCATTTCTGGGGTAAAACCATCATGACTGCAGCCTATCTCACCAACCGTCTACCCACTTCAAAGCTGCCAAGTCATTCCATAACGCCATATGAAGCATCGGAAGGGCATTGTCCGCATCTGAATCATCTGCGCATCTTCGGGTGCACGGCACACACATGGCTTTGTCCTGGTCTTCGCTCCAAATTGGAACCTCGTTCCACACCCTGCATCTTTCTGGGATATGAAGACCAATGTGATCTATACCGAGTCTGGGACCCCACTACCAAGACTGTACTTTGCACACGTCAACCAACCTTTGATGACGGTTCATTCTCCCAAGCCTGGACAACACGCTCTGACACAACTTCGTACCTCATCTTGTCAGACAAGACCACCGAAGAAACTCACTCAGTGCACTTACCCAGGAAGAAAATCTATTCTCAAAAATAGTTCAGGTCTTGGACCAAACCACCTCGGCAGCCTACAATTGATTCAAGAACCATTGAACCGACAGAAGACGAGTCATCCCCTAATAAAGTGACACCTGTCACCCGCATCCGGCTACCGGAAAGAAGCCGTTGCTTTGCTAATCTGTCCGGATCTGTCCTTTTATACTGAGGATGTTCATTCCCTCGAGTTAACCAGAACAGTTCTACTCATCCTATTCCCTTTTTAGTTCCGCGGCTTCGCGTCCCTGTCCTCGCTCTGCTCGCTCCCAGCCCATCTTGCCATCGCCAACCTCTCACAGCTCGCCGCTCTTCGCTCCATCACACTCACTGCTTTGCTCAGCACTCATCGACCTATCACCTGCCTGGCTCTCGCCTCTCTCTCACTGACTACTGTCTATTTTGCGCCTCTGGTGTCTCGCCTCGTCACAAGCTCTGCAACTAACTCCTTGGAACCGTTCGTGCCTTTCTGCTTCCGTCATCGTGCTGACGCATTTTTCATGTTCCGATGCTTTTGCCTGCTTCTGCTATTGCCGTCCCCACTCCTGCATTCTTCTGACATGGTATCAGAGCATCAGGCAACATTACCTGGTGCCCCATGACCCAGTCATATCTCTGCTGCCGCCATCGCTTCACTTCTCTGATCTGCATTTCTCCACCGCCGCCACCACCACTTTGCACCTCTCCGCTTTGCCAGCAAATGACATCAGTAGCACAGCTTGAAGTGCTCCTCGCGCTGAAGAAACGTCTCTTCATCCTGAGAAATCCCTTTGCCCATCCCACACCCGCGGCCAACAATTGGTGACTCGACGTCAGCAACAACCGCAGGCAGCTCTTGAGCCGCCATCTGCCATCATTTTCTTGGAAGCTTCCTGCCGCCCGCCACCTGTCGTGTCTCATCATCCCAGCTTCCGCAAGTGCTTCCGCCTTCCTTATCCTCTTCATCAGCCTCATCTGCTCCATCCACCTCATCTACCTCAGCTCTCTCGCATTCATCACCTCGAGCCACCCTCTCGCACCGCCTCTACTGGCCGTGAGCAACAGCAGACTACCTTCCACCATCAGGATATTGGACACCACCAGTCTTCCTGCCCATCGGTCTCAGGCCAACTGGGGAACAAGCCGTCACTCTCCTGACATCCACAGACCGGCATCACTGCCTACCTCAGGGCTTGCCCTGCTACAGCCGACTTCCTCCTGTTATCAGGATATCGGACACCACCAGTCTTCCTGCCCGTCAGACTCGGGCCAGCTGGGGAACAAGCCATCACTCTCCTGACAACTAAGGAACTGGTTGACTCGCCTGCGTCCACTGTCGCTTCCTTCATCGCTCCGTCCTCCGCCTACTGCTGCAGCTCCTCCATTACGACATCGCCATCCTCCTTCTGCCGTCACTTCCTCGTCAACTTCATCTCGCCTCGCCCTCAGCCTCTGCGCATCCTCCTCATTGCCCATCAGCATCCATCACCTCTCCAGCCTACTTTTGCATCAGCCTCATCTCAACTTCCTCTGCCTCCTCCAAATAGCCTCTCATTAGCCTCTGCTCCTTCATCATCAGCATTACCTCGCAGCGCACGTGGTTCTGCNGATCCGCCCGGTCGCATCGCCCGTTCCGCGACGACCTGCGCCCATGCCAAAACTTCGCAGCGCACGAGGTTTCGCCCCTGCATCCACTCCTTCATCAGCCGCTCGTTCGTCTCCTACATTCCTCCTGCTCGGCACACAGATCTGCCCGGTCGCATCGCTTGTGCTGTGAAGACCTGCGCCCACGCCGAAAACTCCCTCAGCGCACGTGGTTTCGCCCCTGCACCCACTTCCTCACCATCAGCTTCCGCCTCCATCATCTGCAATCACCAGCATCTGATGCCAGCACAAGGATCTGCACAAGCTAGGTGCCTGCTTCGCAGCAGCCTGCACCCACGCCAGCAGCAGATTTCTTGCGGGGCGTTGGTAGTTGCCTTCCCCTTGCCGCATTCTACTTCTCTACTCGCAGGGCACGTGGTCTCATCCCTGCGCCCACTTAGCTATCAATCACTTCTCCGCTATCATCCGCCCTTCTCACCTGCTCGGCAAACGAATCCGCCCGGTCGCATTGCCTGGACCGCCCTGCGCTCACTCTGCCATCTGTCTTTACCTAGTCTGCTGCATCATCCTCCGCTCAGCAAAGGACTCGTCCAAACACATCGTCGCTCCTGCATTAACCCACTTCACAGCAACATCTTCCTGCATTATCTGCTCGTCATATCAGCCAGCATCTGCTCACCTCATCTAAGGCTTCAACAACATCCTCCTCCAACCTCATGAGCGACCCACCGGCAACAATCACAAGTGGCGGGTCGACGATCCATCTCGTGGTGGGAGCAACGACAAATCTCTCCAGAGACCTTCGCCATTGCCAGACGTTTTCAAATACTTCACTTCAACTCCACTGGTACAAAAAACTGTCCTGCCTGGCATGCCGCCCGGTGAAGGACAACCAATGTCGACATCCACAACATAAACCTCTGGACTATCTTCTCCCAAAGGAGAAATTGCTTCCACTCTGACCGCTACAACTCTAATGACAACGGGGAGGTCACCCAATACTGGCGCGACTACTTCTACGTCGAGTATCAAGCCCTGCTTATCCTCTGGCTGACTACAGAGGAACCCTTCCGCACCTCTCTCAGACATTATGATGCTCAAATATCTGACATCCATGCACTAGTAATGGAACTGAGAGAAATCAGTGGAAGAAGAGGGCTACCATGGTGGCTCAACCGACCACAACGTGTCAAAGTGCACAGCCTCCCGGAACCATTAAGGGTTCCCTCTCCAGATTATCTTCCTATTCCTCCCTCTCCATCATCAATAGACACACCTTTAACGGAGGAGGACTAGAAGACTCCTGGACCCTCTAGATTGACCAGCTGTGAAAGTACCCTGTGTGAATTTCAAGGGGGGTGTCAGACAATACCACCAAAGAAACTCACTCAGTGCACTTACACAGGAGGAAACTCTATTCTCAATAATGGTTCAGGTCTTGGACCAAACCACCTTGGCAGCCTACAATCGATTCAGGAACCGTTGAACCGACAGAAGCCGAGTCATCCCCTAATAAAGTGACATCTGTCACCCGCGTTTGGCTAGCAGAAAGAAGCCGTTGCTTTGCTAATATTTCCTGTTCTGTCCTTTTATACCGAGGATGTCCATTCCCTCGAGTTAACCAGAACAGTTCTACTCATCCTCTTCCCTTTTTGGTTCCGCGGCTTCGCCGCCGCGTCCTTGCTCTACTCGCTCCCAGCCCATCTTGCCATTGCCAACCTCTCACAGCTCGCCGCTCTTCGCTCCGCCACACTCACCGCTTTGCTCAGCACTCATCGACCTATCACCTGCGTGGCTCTCGCCTCTCTCTCACTAACTACTGTCTATTTCGCACCTCTGCTGTCTCGCCTCTTCACAAGCTCTGCGACTAACTCCTCGGAACCGTTCGTGCCTTTCTGCTTCTGTCATCGTGCTGACGCAGTTTGCATGTTCCGTTGCTTCTGCCTGCTTCTGCTATTGCCGTCCCCACTCCTGCATTCTTCTGACACATCTATCCGGAGACAGTTCCTGAGCCCCTGCAAAAGATCTCAGTTGATGCCACAGAAGATGAACATGACGGAGTTCTTCCTCCCATCGTGCCCAACAAACATGTTCCAGCTGCACAAGACTCTGTCATCGATCCTCCTGCCATTCCCGTGCTGCGTCGCTCTCAGGGACAACGCAAACTGTTGTCACCCTTTCAGCTGAACTACCTTGCCACGTCTCCTAACAAAGAAGACAACAAAAATGTGGCCCTTGTCACCCAAGTTGTCAATCCTTTCAGCTTCAAGGACGCCACGCTGCACCCTGATGCTACAAAATAGCAAGAAGCTGCACAAACTGAGTATGACCAGCTCATCAAGCAAGGAACGTGGAACCGTGTACACTGTCCAGCTAACACTCCCATTGTTACATGCAAGTGGATTTTCTGTACTGAGATTGACATTGCAGGCAAGATCAATTGCTGCAAAGGATGCTTGGTCACTCGCGGCTTCAGTCAAACCCTGGGAGTCAACTACAATGATACCTTTGCTCCAATTGCCAAGTACTCTTCCATCCGTGTGATCATGTCTTTCGCTGCAACAAACAAGTGGCATCTGTATCAAATGGATGTCAAGAGCACTTTTCTCAATGGCGATCTCAAGGAGGTTATCTACATGACACAACCTGAGGGGTTCATTGCCAACGGTCAAGCTGACCTTGTCTGTTGCCTCAATCGCTCTGTGTACGACCTGAATCAGGCCCCTTGCCAGTGGAACCTAGAAATCCACGAGTTCTTCATTCAACAAGGTCTGACCAGGCTGCACTCTGATCATTTCTTGTACTTCCGTGGTGGTGGTGCGTCCCTTGGCATCATCCTTTACGTTGATGACCTCGTCCTCTTCGGACCAGCCCTCTCCGACATTACAACGCTCAAACAACAACTCTCTCGGCGTTTTGAGATGAGCGACATGGGCCAGCTGCGGTACGACCTTGACATCCAGATTACCCATGATGTCACGGCTCCCACAGTCTACCTCACTCAAGCCACCTATGCTCAACACGTTGCTGAGAAGTTCGGACTCGGTGCGGCCAACCCCATCACTACTCCTCTCACCACAACTGCCAATGATCTACTGAATCGAACGGACGCCCAAACCTTTCCGAGCATTGTCGGCTCTCTGATGTACGCTTCAGTCACTACTCGCCCTGATCTCTCTTGTGTTGTGGGTATTCTCAGTCAAGTTGCCAAAATCCCACAGCTGCCCATCTCGTGGCCGCCAAATGCAGTGTACGCTACCTTCGCTCCACTGCCACTCTTGGCATTTGTTACCAGTCTGGTGCCAATCTCCTTACAGGTTGCTGCAACGCGGATCTCTCTGGCAATCAAACTACTAGTCGTTCCACCTCCGGATATGTTTGCATACTCAATGGTGGGCCCGTCAGCTGGCGCTCAACGAAGCAGTCCGTGGTGGCCCTTTCCAGCACCGAGGCCGAAAACATTGCTAAAAGTGAAGCCACACGCGAGGCCGTTTGGCTGCGCATGCTTCTTTCCGAGCTTGGTTTTGACCAACAAAATGCCACTGCCATCTACTGTGACAATGAAGGTGCGATCGCCTTGAGTGATGATCCTGTCCTTCACGGCCGCACCAAACATGTTCGCCGCCAATATCAATATGTTCGCGACGCCGTCGCTAATGGTGAAGTCTCCATGCTCTACATAACCACTGCTGATCAAACAGCTGAAATTTTTACCAAGGCTCTCTTGGCGGATCACCATGCTGCCCTCTGCACTCGCCTCGGTCTTGTTTCCTCACTCTCCGAGCCCTCTCTCTCCTGGTCGTCTCCTTGTGTTCCCCCCAAATGAGGCGATGGAACAGACGGAGGCGGCTGTTGACAACACCGCCGTACGGCTCTGCTTCTGTGCCCCCCCAAATGAGGCATTGGCACGGACCCGGGGCTTGTATGGCCGCTACGTCCCTCTCCTCTATCGCTCTGCTCCCTCTCTTGCTCTTCGCATGGCCTACCGGGTCCCCCCACATGAGGCGTTGGATCTGGTGGCTGTTCGAAGTACTTTCGCCCTTCCCCCGCTTGCTTCTACCTACTTCTGCTTGCTTCTGCACTCCCATTCGTGCTTCTCCTTGCGCATCACCCCTATACCTTGCGGTTCCCCGCTCGCGGCTCCATCCTCACTTTGCGACAACCTCCAAGTTGACTTCTTAACTCGTTCACTGCTCGCTTGTTTCTTCTCCTTCGACCTTCCTGGACGTCTTCGCCATTTGTCCGCGGGCCTCCTGCCCTCTCTCCCATTGGCAGGTCCACCTGCTGTCGTGTCCTTTTCCGCCGGTGGTCGGCTGCGCCCACGGTGACCACTTTCACATTTTTTGTGATCCACATAAGCGTGCTGCTGGCGTTCCGTCATCACTCCCCAATGGTAGGCTGCCGCTGTCAGCTAACCAAAGGGGCTGGACGCAGGGAGGGGGGGGGGGGGGGAGACACTTCCCTTGGGTAGTTCGGGCAGGGGGGTATTGTTGGCACCACGTATCTGCCGTAGTGCTTGGCCCAGGCATGGCCCGTATGGGTTCACAAAGTCCTTCGATGCACCCCTGTTGCCGTTTTGCTCTTGCCCCATTCTTCTTCTTTCTTCTGCTCGGCTCGGCTCTCATGGGGGGGAGATTTTCTGGGACATGCAAACCCGTGCCTCGCTATCTCAAACCATCCAGTTTTTGTGGAGGGGTGGGGGGCATTTTTGTTGTGCGCACATCTCCTGCGGGGATTGTGGCACAAGGGGGGGGATGTTGGAAAATGCCCATCTCCTTCTCAACTACTTCGATGCGAGTTGTAATGGCATTTATGGAAAGATCTCATCTTCATTGTGCTAAACTCCATATTTCAGCTCAACCCAATGGCTGGATTGGAAGCCAAGGCCAAGAGAAGAATGTGGCATACCTTCTGCTACAGCTGGAAACCAAAAGCAACATAGTTAATGCCTAACTGCTCGGCACGGGAAAATAGGAACTAAGGAGGATGACGGAGGATTGGAAGGGAAGGCTTATCAAAGGAGATGCGACGGTGGAGGATCGCGGACGGAGAGTGTGAGCAACAGCTCCTCTCGCATCGACGGGGCTGAAGATCTTTGCAATACTCGATCGGACAGTGGATGATCGCATCTGGACACCACGGGCTGATCGCAGCCGTCGAGTGACCGAGAGTGTGAGCAATGGCTCCTCTCACGTCAACGAGCACTGAGAGCGCTGGGCGTCCGCCAACCTCGAGCGCTGGGCGTCCGCCAACCTCGGTGTGCTCGAGACCAGCGTCCGGTATGGCCATGACTGCCAAAGATCAGACACCGGAGTACCGGACAGTCTGAGGCTCGATGAGCATCTCGCTGCTTTGTACTTTCTGCTGCTTAGATCACTAGAAGTAGGTAGTAGTTTCATTTGTAGACTGCATCATCTATACTTTACCATTTCAGAAATATAGCATACCGTTGAATACTGCAAGGGACGAGCCCTGTACCCGTGCAGTGTATGAGATCTCTTGACAAGTGTGTAAGACACACTACTCAGTTGAAGTGTACGGCAGTTGTCTGCTGTGTGTATCACACAAACTTTGAGTGTACAAGTTCAATGTGGAATGCTTACCTGAGACACCTCACATACTAAGAGGCCTACATTTCTAACACTAGCAACCACTCGCAACCACACGCAGCCACTCACAATCACTCACAACCACTCAAAACCACTCACAACCACTCGCAATCACACACAACCACTCACAACTACTCGTAACCACTTGCAACCACTCCTTAACACTCACAACCACATGCAACAACTCGCAACAACTTGCAACCACTCGCAACCACTCGCAACCACTCGAAACCACTCGTAACCACTCGCAATCACTCAAAATCACTCACAACCACTCACAACAACTCGCAAACACTCGCAACCACTCGCAATCACTCGTAACCACTCACAACCACTCACAACCACTCGCAACCACTCGCAACCACTCGCAAGCACTCGCTACCACTTGCAACCACTCACAACCACTCGCAACCACTCGCAACCAAGCGCAACCACTCGCAACCACTCACAATCACTCGCAACCACTCGCAACCACTCGCAACCACTCGCAACCACTCGCAAC
>SZWC01013242.1:6531-34772 GCA_023375785.1 Penium margaritaceum | reverse complement strand
AGGTCGTCCACATACAAGATGACACCCAGTGTGGAATTGCTGTTAATCCTGATGTAGACTGAGTGATCAGAATGGAGACGTGTCAAATCCTGGGCTAAGAAGAAGTCATGAATCTTCTTGTTCCATTGTCTTGGTGCCTGTTTAAGTCCATAGAGAGACTTGTGGAGTAGGCAGACAAGGTCTTCTTCTCCTGGTTTGATGAAGCCTTCTGGTTGGGTCATGTAGACTGTGTCTTCGAGATCTCCGTTAAGGAATGCTGATCTAACATCCATTTGATGAAGATGCCAGTTCTCTCCTGCAGCAAGGGAAAGGACCGTGCGGATAGAGGAATACTTTGCCACTGGAGCGAACGTGTCAGAGTAGTTGACACCAAGTTGTTGGCTATATCCTCTGGCAACCAGGCGAGCTTTGCGACGAGTGGGTTGACCATCTGCACCCAGCTTGTTCTTGAAGAGCCACTTGCAAGTGACTACAGGTACACCGGGTGGTCTGGGAACAAGAGTCCATGTCTGATGTTTGCGAAGTTGCTCAATCTCCTCCGTAGCTGCTTGGAAACAAGCTGCTGCATCTGAGCTGTTCATGGAATCCTTGAAACTTGTAGGATCCATGACTGCTGTGACCAGGGCCAACTCAGATTCATCAGAGATCTCTTCTGTGTGATGATTTAGTGCAGAAATTCTGGCAGACCTGCGTGGAGGTGGTTGAGGGCCAGTAACTGGAGCAGGTTATGCAGGTGCACCTTGGTAAACTGTTGTGCTTGGAACATGTTCATGAGGATTGATAGGGACCAGAACGCCTTCATGTTCATCTGGAGTCGGGTCCATGGAGAATTTCTGCAGAGCATTGATGTCAGTGGCAGGTTCAAGCTGATGGGACATGACAGTGAGTGTGGTGTTAGAGAGTGTGCCACTGTTGGACAATTGCTCATCAAATTCCACTGATCTGCTTCGGAAAACACTTTTGGTAGCTGGGTCCCATAGTCTGTAGGCATTGCACCCATCCTCAAATCCCATGAGGAGGCACTTGCGGTTGTGGGCCTCAAGCTTGGTGCGTTCATCGGCTGGTATCCAGGCACAGGCTGTGCACCCAAATATCCTTATGTATCCAAACACTGGTCTATGACCAGTCCATGCTTGGAATGGAGTGGTGCACCCAGCAGGAAGTTTCTTGTACGGGAGCCTGTTGGTAAGGTATGCTGCTGTGGAGATAGCTTCAGCCCAGAAGAGGGTTGGTAGGTTCGCAGTGTGTAGCATTGTGCGAGCGCGTTCAAGTAGAGTCCTGTTCATCCTCTCAGCCTTACCATTTTGTTCTGGGGTCTTTGGAACAGTTGTCTGGTGGATAATACCCTTGAGAGCATAGAACTGCTTCAGGGTGTGGTTGACAAATTCACCACCATTGTCAGTCTTGATCTTCTTCACTGTGAGATCTGTTTGATTCTCAATCATTTGAATCCATGTCTGAATGATGTCAGGAGCTTCAGACTTGTACCGAAGGAAGTGGACCCAGACCATGTGAGTATAGTCGTCAATGATGACCAGAAAGTACTGCTTCCCTGAATGTGAAGGTTCCTTGATACAACACAGGTCCATGTGAAGAAGCTCCAGTTTCTTGGTAGTAGCAACTGTTGGGTAGGTGTTGAAGGGGTGCTTGTGTTGTTTCCCTGCCAAGCAGTCTGCACATGGAGGTCTGGAATTGTCAGAGGTCAGATTTGATGGGAGATCATGGGCTCCTTGCTGAGAGGACATTTTTGCAATGGAGCTGTAGTTGAGGTGCGCTAGTCTTTTGTGCCAGAGTTCAGCTGCTGTGAGGACGTTTGTCTTGTTGATTTGATCTGGAGCTGATGGGACATGAGGCCCATTGTCTTCACTTGCAGCAAAGGCCATCTCTGGTACACCACTTGGGGCAGTTGCTGGTTGAGTATTCAAAAACTTTAGCTTGCCCTCCCTGCGAGCTACTCCTGCAATCTGATTTGTTGGAGACATGATCTTGCATGTCTTGTCAGTGTCAAAATTTACGCGTAGTCCTTTATCATTCAGTCTGGATACTGAGAGTAAGTTTGCGGCCAAGCCGGGTACATAGAGAACATTTTCAAAGATTCTTGTGACAGTCTTTCCCTCAAGTTCAATCCCCACTCTGATGGTTCCAATCCCAAAGGCAGGTGTTGTTCGTCCATCTCCAACACGGACTGGTCTTGGTGGGTGCAGCTCTTTGTAATCCACATACCAATCCTTGTTGCAGGTCATGTGTTTGGTGCACCCNACGCACTATGGATGGAGCAGAACGCCATTTCATCCATGATGTATTTGCTGGTTCCACTGGTTGAAGGTGTGATTGTTGGTTCTGTGCCAGTAGATGAGTAGTTGATGTGTGTAGACTCAGTTGGAGCTGAAAAACCAGCTTCTTCCAATGCATGTTGTTGCTGTTCCATCATGATTTCCTGCATCTGTGCTTGTTCCATCTGCATGAGAGTGAGGTCAGAGTTAAGATCTGTAGGGTCAGAAGAAGTGTGGGTGGATGTGTCAGGTGCTGGAGGTTGAATGGCGGAGAGTAGTTCAGCTACAAGTGCTGACGCTTGGTTTTGTACTTCTTCTGAAACGTGTGCCTTCTGATAACCATGGTTGGATTTTGGCTTCTTCAGCGGAAAATATCGGTTGATGTGTCCCTTCTGATGGCAATCCCAACAGATTGCATTTTCATATCTGTCAAGAGAGGGTCCTTGGCCATGTCTTCCAATCCTGCTGGGAGAGGCATTGCTTGGTCTGGTAAAGTGCCTGCCGTTGTTGTAGTGCAGGTCTTGATGATTGTTGGGAAGGTTTCCTTGACCATGTCTCCTGTTGCCATAGGTCTCAAACTTCTTGAACCGTTGAGAGCCTGGGTTTTGATACATGTTGTAGAGTGCAACATCTCCTCCTCCAGCTTTGCGAANTTTTTCTTCAGCAATCATGAGGGCTTCGCATGCTTTATCAAGTGTCAGAACATCCGTGTTGGTCGTCCTTGTTGCAGCAGCAGTTGCTGCAGCGATAGCATTAGCAGTGGCTTCCTGATCAGCTGCTCCATTCTGCACCATTGTAGCAAGGGCTCCCATGCCTGCTTTCAACGCATTGATTTCATCTTGAAAAGGTCTTGACTGCTCCTTGAGTTCAGTCATAGTGTCAACTGTATCTTTGAATCTGGGAGGTAGACCACGAAATAATGTTTGTACCATGGTCCTCTCTGAAATAGGTTCACCAATTGCCTTGATCCGGTTCCCAAAAGTCTTGAGGTGTGCAATATGATCTTCAAGTTTTGTCTCCATCTCCATCTTCAGGCCATGAAACGCTGTCAGAAGGTTGGCAAGCTCAGTGTCTGTTGTTTTGTTGTAGCGGTCATACAAAGCTTTCCAAGCCACTCGTGGATTGAGATCAGGGTTGTTGTCTCTGATCAGAAACTTGAGTCTGTCGTTCAGTTGCATGGCAAGGAGAGAAAAAGCTTGATCACATCGTCGTTGCCAGTGCAATCTTTGCTCAGCTGTTGCAGCGGGATCAAGTGTCTCTGTTGCAGGATCTGACACCACTCCCCATTGTCCCTTGTTGAGATACAGCAGTTGCATGTTAAACGCAAAGGTGTGGTAGTCGTCCCCATCGAATGGGGAAATCTTGAAGTTTCCATCCTGAACTGTGGCCATGGTTGCCACAGATAATCAATCTGATTTGTCACTGTTGTTCGGATGTCATGAGATGTCAATCTGCACTGAGGCGATTTCAACTGATACTGTTGAAGCTTGAAATACGCAGCCCTGCTCTGATACCA
Organism: Penium margaritaceum; assembly: GCA_023375785.1. Classification (NCBI taxonomy): domain Eukaryota; kingdom Viridiplantae; phylum Streptophyta; class Zygnematophyceae; order Desmidiales; family Peniaceae; genus Penium; species Penium margaritaceum. The sequence continues at coordinate 30,983 of SZWC01013242.1, read as the reverse complement.
AATGTAAAAAATTGCAACCCAGGAATATCTTCTGCTTTCATGCAACAACAAATATTCACAGCTTAGAGCACCCAAGTAGTGCAGTGGAGAATACCAGCTCCACCTATCTCACACTTTCATCCCTCTTCCAGACATTCACTCAGTAGAAATGCACTGAGAGTCAAGGGGGGACTTTGCTGAATCCAGAGCTTCAAATCTCACTTGAAATGGTCAAGAAACGAGTACAAACAAAGCTAAAGAAGTCTAACATGCAAGACTGGACTAAGTACTAGTTCTACCTCCTATGTTCTGTCCCTGGTCCCTGCACTTGGTAATCTAGAAAAAATACTAAGTCTTGCCAGGTGTCTTGTGAAGTCCCTGTCCTCCTCGTTCGTGTCTTGGCTCATGCCGTTGTGACAGATCGCGCGATCCTCGCGCGTCCTCGCTCGGCCCCTGTCCTCCTCCCTCTGCTCCAGTCCGGACATCGATCGATGGTGTGGGTCGATCGAGGCGATCGATCTGCCACATCGTCAATCGATGGTCCACGTCCTCATCCTCCGCCCTCGCCGCTCGCTGATCAGACCTCCAAAGCCACTTCCGTCATTTGCGCAATCAGTGCCGGAATAAGTAGCGTACGTTCCGATGATATGAGCATTGAGCTGCGGCCGGGCTAGGATAAGTGGGACACCCAAGCGGGTCAGCCCACAATCTCTCACCGGACCCCGCTCCCATAGGAATAGACAGAATAGGATAGGCAGAAAGTTAGGAGAGAGGCTGGCCACCTCTCTCCTAGCCTTCTTGCTTTGGCTGTTTTTGTTTTCTTTTATTGGACTTCAGTCAGTAGACCTTGACAACATAACAAGAAGTACAATTCAGTAGACAAGACATGATTTTTAACACTTGGAACCACGTGCAACAACTTGCAACCACTCGCAACCACTCGCAACTTCTCGCAACCACTCGCAATCACAAGCAATCACTCGAAACTACTTGCTACCACTCACAACCACTCGCAACCACTTGCGAACACTCCCAACCACTCGCAACCACTTGCAACCACTCAGAATCACTCACAACCACTCGCAACCACTTGCAACCACTTGTAATCATTCACAATCACTCACAATCACTCGCAACCACTCGCAACCACTCGCAACAACTCGGAACCTCTCGCAACCCATCGGAGCAACTCCCAACCACTCAGAGCTGCTCGCAATCACTCGTAACCACTTGCAACTCCTCGCAACCACTCGCAACCATTCGTACCCACTTGCAACCACTCGTAGCCACTCGCAACCACTCGTAACCACTTGCAACCACTCCAAACCACTTACAACCATTCGCAACCACTCACAACACCTCGCAATCACTCGCAACCACTTGCAACAACTCGGAAGCACTCGCAACCACTTACAACCACTTGCAACTACTCGCAACCACTTGCAATCAATGACAACCACTCGCAACCATTCGCAACCACTCGCAACCACTTCCACCACTTCCAACTACTTGCAACCACTCGCAACCACTTGCAATCAATGACAACCACTCGCAACCATTCGCAACCACTCGCAACCACTTCCACCACTTCCAACTACTTGCAACCACTCGCAACCACTCGCAATCAATCGCAACCACTTGCAACCACTCGCAATCACTCGCAACCACTTGCAACCACTCGTAACCACTTACAACTACTCACAACCAGATGCAACCACTTGTTACCAATTGCAACCACTTGTAACCACAAGCAACCACTCCCAACCACTCACAACCGCTCGCAACCACTTACAACAACTCGCAATCACTCACATTCACTCGCAATCAATCACAATTGCTCGCAACCACGCACAACCACTCGTAACCACTCGCAACCACTCGCAATCACTCGCAACCACTCACAACCACTCACAACCGCTCAAAACCACTCGTAACCACTCGCAATTTCTCGCAAGTACTCACAACCACTCGCAACCACTCGTAACCACTCGCAACCACTCGCAATCACTCGCAACCACTCACAACCACTCACAACCGCTCAAAACCACTCGTAACCACTCGCAATTTCTCGCAAGTACTCACAACCACTCGAAACCACTCGCAACCACTCGCAACCACTCGCAACCACTTGTAACCACTCGCAACCACTTGTAACCACTCGCAACAACTCCCAACCACTTTCAACCACTCACAACCACTAGCAACCACTCTCCACCACTCCTAACCACTTGAAACCCCCCGCAACCAATCACAACCACTGACAACCACTAGTAACCACTCTCAACCACTCGTAACCACTTGCAACCACTCACAACGAATCGCAACCACTCCCAACCTCTCGCAACCGTTTGCAACCACTCACAATCATTCCCAGCCACTCGCAACCACTTGCAACCACTTGCAATCACTCACAACCACTCACAACCACTCGCAACCTTTCGCAACCACTCGCAACAACTCACAATCACTCGCAACCATTCGCAACCACTCGCAACCACTCCCAACCACTCACCACCACTCGTAATCACTCGCAACCACTTGTAACCACTCGCAACCACTCACAACCACTCGCAACCACTCGCAACTACTCGCAACCAATCGCAACCACTCGCAAACACTCGCAACCACTCCCAACCACTCGCAACCACTTGCAACCACTCGTAACCACTCACAATCACTTTAAAGGACTCCCAACCACTTGCAACCACTTGCAACCACTCGCAACCACTCCCAACCACTCGCAACCACTTGCAACCACTCGTAACCACTCACAATCACTTTAAAGGACTCCCAACCACTTGCAACCACTTGCAACCACTCGCAACAAGTCGCAACGACGTGTAACCACTCGCAACCAGTCGTAACCACCTGCAACTTCTTTCAATCACTTGCAACCAATTGCAACCACTCACAACTACTCGCAACCACTCGCAACCACTCACAACCACTCGCAACCACTCGCAACCACTTGCAACCACTCCCAACCACTCGCATCCACTCTCAACCACTCTTAACCACTTACGACCACACACAACCACTCGCAACTACTCCCAACCTCTCGTAACCATTTGCAGCCACTCACAATCATTCCCAACCACTCGCAACCACTTGCAACCACTTGCAATCACTCACAATCACTCGTAACCACTGGCAACCTTTTGAAACCACTTGTAACAACTCACAATTGTTGAATATGTTTGCCCCTTCTTCAGTCTTGTACGACAGATCAGGAATGCTCTGCCCCTTCTGGAGGTATGACCCCTGGATTTGTTGTAGGGTGACTCAACTATGCTCTGTCTCATGTGAGATATGACCTGTGAGTACACCATGTAGGTGAGTGGTTAACTTGGCTATTTTGTTGATTTGGCCAAGTGAGAGGTCATGAGCTCGATCCTGGCTCCATGCACATCTTGGTTGTTTTAGAAGCTTCCAAGAAAGAAAGTCCATTGCTTCTGGGAAGCAACACGGCTGATCAGTCACCTTGGCACAAGGATGCTTATGTGTCAAGCCCACAGCGCAAGTCTCTTGGTGATGTGGCAAGGTCAAGCCACTTCTTTGGAATGTGCTTTTGAGTTCGAGGACTGGACAGACAGCTATAAAAGGACTTGTCTTGCATACTGATCAATTAACCCTTGCTTGATGCTCTCTTGTGTATTGACGACTGGAGCTCTTCTTGAGATGTAATGCTAAGCCGTTAGTACTCTTGAAGGTGAAGTGTATGCCTGATTGAGTTTGGGGTGCAGGACACATACCTGCAAAGGAAGAAGGTGTAAAAACCTTTGTGAGCTTTTTTGGTTTCGCGGCTTCTCTGCCGGAGATGGTTAGCTCAGTAGCTAATAAAGAGTTATGGGCCCACTCCTCTGGTTAGAGAATTTTCACGCACGCAACCGCCAAAGTCACAAGCAGTAAGAGCAACTTCGCTCTCACCCATCCTTTCTGTTTGCAGGTCAATCATCAGCCGGAGGGAAATGCAACACATCTGCACCTTTCTGCCTTGGGAGCTGACATCAGCCTACATCAGCCTACATCAGCCTACATCTGCTTGCATTGGCCAACATGAACAGGGCCAGCAGTTGCCTCTTCTCACCAACAGCCTACAACGGCCTCAAACACAGGTGCACCGGCATCAACAACAGGTGCAGCAGCTGTAGCACTTGTAGGTGTAGGGATGGCAGGGACAGGGGAACCAGGTAATCATTCTCCCATCCTCAAGTTTGATGGAGAGGGTTTTGCTCTCTGGAAGTGGCAGATTGAGATCATCATGGATGATGGAGACTTGCTAGGATATTTCGACGGAAGTATCCCAGCACCAAAGGAGGAGGGTGCTGACCTTGTGGCATGGGTCAAGCTCAACAAGAAGGCTCTTGCCATTCTCGTGTCCTCCATACAGTCCTCTCACACATCAGTGGTTGTACAGTGGTAGCCGCGGCATACACCAAACTGGGTAAGGTGTTTCAGTCCTCCTCACTTGCCAACCGTCTCTTCATTCTACAAAACCTCATCACTTATGAGAAGAGAGACTTCATCTCTCTTGCTCCATGCAACAAAAACTTCAGAGTCGCCAACGGCAAGGTTGAGGCAGCTGAGGGGATTGGTGACAAGCTGGTCACAGTGGGTGTCAACGGTGTGGACTCCGACCTCAAGCTAGAGGGGGTAATCTACTTGCCCTCCTTCACAGCCAACCTGCTCTCTGTCTCTAAGATAACTGACCATGGCATGACAGTTGTTTTTACAGAGAAGGAAGCAGTGATAGTCCCTACCAAGGACATAAGCATTTTCTACCCTGCCAAGAAGGTTGTTGCACAGGTCCCTCGCGTTGATGGACTCTACGTCTTGCAAACCAAGACAACATCAACGGCTGAATCTTTGGCCGGGAGTGATGATGAGGAGAGCAACGATGCAGACTCTGATGACGAAGGACATGTTGGAGCAGCGGAAGCAGCGGCACTTGAAGATTTGGCAACAAAACCAGAAGCAAATGCAGCCACCAAGGCTATTCATTCTAGCCAGTGCACATCGTCGGAGAACCTGTGGCATAGGCGCTTTGGGCATGTGGCTCATCGCACATTGGTACTCATGGATAAGCAGGAGCTAGTGCGTGGGATGGAGCTAGGTGATGAGGCGGAGGGAGCTGGGATCTTGTGTGAGCCATGCCTTCAAGACAAGGCCAAGAAGAAACCTTTCAAGCGTAATGGTACGCGTGCTCTCGCACCCCTTGACCTCATCCACTCTGACGTGTGTGGTCCCTTTCGCATACCATCCAATGGAGGCAGCAGATATTTCCTCACATGCATCGATGACAACAGCCGCAAGGTCTGGATATACTTTCTCAAAAAAGAAAGTGAGGTGAAGGAGAATCTGCAAGCCTTTGTCGCTATGGTCGAGCGACAGAGTGGAAGGAAGGTGGAGGCATTCAGGACGGACAATGGGGGGGAGTACGAAGCCTGCAGGGAGTGGCGCAAGACACAGGGCATTGAACACCAGAAAACTACTCCCTACTCACCTCAAAGCAACGGCGTAGCAGAGAGGATGAATCAGACCCTCCTTGGCATGACAAGGTGCATGCTCTTTGACGCCAAGCTGCCTCCTAGGTTCTGGGCTGAAGTAGCACGCACGGCTATGTACCTTGTGAACCTCACACCTGCAGCAGCTCTGTGAAGGAGAGGCAAGAAGAAGCAGATATAGCAGCTGAAGACACCTCAAGAAGCATGGTCGGGCAGGAAGCCGGACGCCTCCCATCTCAAGGTGTTCGGTTGCACCGGCTTTGCCAAGGTCCAGGCGGGTGAGGGTTTTGGAAAGCTCGATGCAAGAGCACGAAAGTGTATTTTCATCGGCTATGACACCGCCCACAGAGCTTATAGAATGTGGGACCTAGGAGCTAAGAAGGTCATCCGCAGCAAAGACATGGATTTCCACGAACGTTCAGTGAGTAAGGGAGAGCTTCTTCAACTTGAGAAAACTCCAAAACAGGGAGAGTGGCTCACTCTTCTTGAGGAGGGAGACGAAGCACCAGCACAATGGCATGGGCTGGGTACTACAATAGGGAGAGAAGCTGATGAAGATGACTTGGAGGAATCAGCCTCCGAGTCCGACGTATCGGATCCTCTAGACCATGAGGAGGATACCTCTCCCCCCATCGACGACAAAACAAACCTCCAGCCTCTACATCAACAGCAACAGCAAGCAGGGCCAAGGAGCAGTTCACGTCTGAAAGTTCCTCGGTAGCATTACGATGCAGATAGGGGTGAATGGAAAGGCTTCAACTATTTGTTCATGGTTCAAGAGGAGCCAACGTCTTTCGCAGAGGCACTCGCGTGGCCTGACAAAGCTGAGTGGCATGAAGCAATTCACAGTGAACTCAGCTCCATAGAGGAGAATGGGTCATGGGTACTGGTGGATAGACCTGTCGGCGCTCATGTTGTGGGTTCCAAGTGGGTGCTGAAAGTGAAAAGGAAACAGGATGGTAAGATAGACAAGTACAAGGAACGGGTGGTAGCAGAGGGGTTCTCTCAACGGCCTGGCGCAGAGTACGATGAGACCTTTGCTACCGTTGTGACGTTTGCCTCCATCCGGTCAATGCTCGCCATTGCTGCTGCCAAGAACATGGAGGTCCACCAGATGGATGTCAAGACAGCCTTCCTTTACGGCAAACTTGACAAGGAGGTGCTGATGGAGGTTCCAGAGGAGGTTGATACGCCCGAGGGCAAGGTGTGCAGGCTGGTGAAGGCGCTCTATGGGCTAAAACAAGCGCCAAGACTTTGGTACCAAGAGATGGATACATTCATGTCCTTCATGCACTGCGACAACGACCCTAGCATGTACGTGCATGAGAGCGAAAAAGGGACTATGTTGGTCGCCTTGTACGTCGATGACCTGTTGAAAAATTGCCCCTCCGCATGCCCAAGTGCAGCGCCGGGAGGCGCTGACGAGCCACCAGAAAATGGAAACTCCGCTCCGGCGGATCTGGCGACTTGACAATTGCTCGGATCCTAAAATGGAGGATTGCCCCTAGAAGTTGACGAGTGGCTGAATCCGGTGGAAGTTGTTTCGCTAGAATCGAAAACGTATCGAGGGATATATGGCCTTCCAAAGTTGGGGTATGCGCAGCGGCTCTGAGAGCCGGCTCCGACTCGAAATCCGGTCGATAATCGACTGGACCGAGTAACATAAATACCATCTGGAGAAAATGCTCCGATAGGCCTGCCGAGGCGTCCGGTGGATGATCCACCTGATCCGGCTGATCATCCACCGGATCCAGTAGTGCAGGTTGTTACTGAGGGACTTAGCCAAAAATCTGGCTCGGCGTCCGAAAGTCAGTAGTACGTCAAAATTCCAACTGCAGGTCCGCGGACAGGTTTCGAACCTCGTCACACCCCATCACCAAACTCGACCGAAAAGTGGGCAGGGTGCATGGAAACAGTGCAGGGGATCCCTACACCATGTGCAAGTGGACCTGCGCCTTGGGAAAGGCGCTTCGCACGTGAAGGAAGGCGCCACGGCGTGTGCGCGCCATGGAGGCGTTAGGCGTTTCTGTGGTGGGTGAGACCTGCGCTTTAGCAAGCATAACTTGAGCTACGCTTGGTCAAATCGCGCGCGGTTTGGTGCGTTCGAAAGCTCATGACTAGCCCTATAAATGTTGTGATCATGTCCATGTTCAAAAACTAACGCAAAATGACGTTATTCCCTTCGCAAACTGATTGTCTCTAAATCCCTGGTCACATAGAGTGAGGCGACCAAAAAGCTCATGCTCAGTCTCAGATTCGCCCAAAACAGTAGACGTGAACCAATAGAGCCTATCAGACCAACGTCGGGACCGCACCACGTGGATCTCATCCTGACAAAGGGTTATGGGCCCACGGGTCTGAACGCCTCCAACGTTCACATCTTCCGCAGCGCGCGGGATCGCCATCTTGGACGTCGCCGTGAAGTTCTGAGAACTCTTCGTAGTAGCAGCTGCGCACATGGCGCAGAAGGAGACGCAGCCCATTCAGAAGAATGCGGACGGCCCGGGTTTCGGGCTATGGAGGTGGCAGTTCGAACTGCACCTCTCGCATAAGGGGCTGCTGGATGTCATGCTGGGAAAGGAGGTGCTCACAGAGGCGACTGCTACGGACGCGGAGAAGCAGGCCTTCGAAAAGAAGAACATGGAGGCGCTCATGCTCCTGGTGTCCGGGACGGCCGAGTCACAGTGGGGCTACTTCCAAGGCTGTAAGCTGGCAGCCGAAGCTTGGCAAAAGCTCGGCGCCATCCACCAATCCAAGTCGCTCGCGAACAAAATCTTCGCGATGAAGCGACTCCTCACGGTGAGAATCGAGGAGGGAGATGATGTCATCTCCGCCATGCAGCAGATCGAGTCGCTCGCCTCGCAATGCAATGACGTGGGGTGGAATATCGACACTCAGCTGCACGCGATGGCCCTCCTCATGGCCCTACCTGACAGTTGGGGCCCACTCATCACCGTCCTTGGAGGATGGTCGGAGGACAAGCTCACCTATGGCGCGGTCGCAGAGTACATCCGCAACGAGGCGTAGCGCCGGAGCTACGGGGAGTCCTCGTCTTCCTCATCGGCCCTCGTCACCAAAACACGTGGTGGCGGAAGCGGGGGCCGAGGAAGTGGCAGAAAGGGCGGTGACAAGAAGGGCGCCAGGAAAGTTGCGTGCCGCAATTGCGGCAAGGAGGGCCATTGGGCCCGTGAGTGCCCTGAGGAGGCGAAGACCAGCGGCAAAAACAGCAAGGGCAGGTCACTCCTCAACGGCAACAAGAACCACTTCCTCAAGAAGGCCAACAGGCGGTGCCTGGATTCCGGGGCCGAGGAACACACCCAAGTCGAGAAGGTGGGGTTCGTCACCTACGAGAAGTCCTCCAAGTCAATGGTGGTCGCGAACGACAAAGTCAAGCCGGCGGCCGGCCAAGGCGACGTGGAGGTGGAAGTCGTGGTGGGCGGTAAGAAGGAGCTGTGCACAATCCGTGATGTGCAGCACGTCCCCGGCCTGGCTGACATCTTGAGTGTTAGCCGCTTGACGGACAAGGGATATGAGGTGCTCTTCCGCAGGAAAGGCGCAGTGGTGCACATCGACGGTGACAGCGAGGTCGTGCTGGAGGCGAAGCACGAGGGCGGTCTCTACATCGTGGAGACCAAGGTGGTCCCCACGGCATCCGACACAACAGATTTGCAGGAGCGCGTCGTCAACATGGCCAAGGGAGGAAGCGCTGATCTGGAGCTCTGGCACCGACGGTTGGGGCATTCGGCGCCCGCAATCATTAAGGAGATGGCGAAGCGCGACATGGTGCGCGGCCTCGTCATCGACGGTGCTGACGCGGCAGCAGATGTAGCAACGCACAAAAACTGCGAGCCTTGCATTTTGGGCAAGGCGCGGCGCAAGCCGTTCAACGAGAACGAGGCTCGCGCAAAGGACCTGCTGGATGTCGTGCACAGCGATGTGTGCGGACCGTTCAAAACGCCGTCAAACGGCGGCTTGAGGTACTTCGTCACCTTCATTGACGACTGCAGCAGGAAGCTCTACGTGTACTTCATTAAGCGGAAAGGCGAGGTCCTGGACCGGCTGAAGGAGTACGTCGCAGTGGTGGAGAGGCAGACTGGCCGGAAGGTCAGAGCGCTACGCAGCAACAATGGCGGAGAGTACGTGGGTTACAGCGGCTGGATGAAGCAACAGGGCATCAAGTGGGAACCCTCTACGCCATACTTGCCACAGTCCAACGGAGTGGCAGAGCGGGCGAACCAGACGCTGCTCAACATGGTGCAGACCATGCTTGTGGATGCGGGGTTGCCGCGAGGATTCTGGGCAGAGGCTGTGCGTACAGCGAGCTACACCATCAACCTCACCCCAACAGCAGTGCTGAAGGGTAAGGGCGGCTGGAAGACGCTGCAGGAGGTTTGGAGCGGGCGCAAGCCAAACGTGGCCCACCTGAAGGTGTTCGGGTGCAAGGCGCACGCAATGGTACAGGCGGCGCAACGACGCGACAGCAAGCTTGAACCGCTGGCAAAGCCGTGCTTGTTCCTTGGCTACGAGAGCGCGCAAAAGGCGTATCGGCTCTGGGACCCGCGCACGCAAGAGATCATACGCAGCCGTGACGTCGAGTTCGACGAGCAGCAGAGCTTCAGCAGCAGCAGCAACGACATGAGCGTCAGGAACACTCCAAAACAGGGGGAGTGGTTCCAACTCCTTGACTACGAGGAGGAGCCGGCGGATGCGGAGGTCGATGATGCAGCGTCGGAGCGCGGCGGTGTAGCAAGTGCAGCAGCCGACGCGAAGGACTCCGACGATGATGCAGCTGGGCTGGAGATCCGGCGGAATGATCCGTCGAAGGAGGCACCGCGGGTGCCGAAGCGCACACTCCCGGCGGAGTTCACGTCGGGCGTCAGAGAAAAATCCTCCGGACGCGCCGCTCGTCCGGTTGATGGTTCACCGGAGCGGGAAGAATCCTCAAGAAGCCGTCCGGTCGATGATTCACCGGAGCGGGCTGAGTCGGAAGGATCGCAGCAGAGCGACGAGACGCCGCCAAGACTGACGCGCCGCAGCGGGAGGCAGCGGAGAGTGGGGAAGCGTTTCAACGTAGGCACCGTTTGATGGATTGACATGACGCGGTGCATGCTGGCTGCATCAACGGAGCCGACGACCGTGCAAGAGGCGCTTGTGCGGCCCGAGGGAAAGCAGTGGGAAGTTGCCATCAAGTCGAAGTTGGCGTCCATTGCAGAAAACGACACGTGGCAGCTGGTTGACAGGCCGAAAGACGCCAAGGTCATCGGCTCCAAGTGGGTCTTCAAGACCAAGTTCACGAAGGAAGGTGTGGTTGATAAGTACAAGGCGCGGCTCGTGGCAAAGGGGTACACACAGCGTAAGGGCGAGCACTACGATGAGACGTTCGCCCCCGTCGCGAAGTTCACAAGCATCCGGGCGATCCTTGCGGTGGCAGCCGCGAAGGACATGAAGCTCCACCAAATGGACGTAAAGACGGCCTTCCGCAATGGCATCATTGACAAGGAAATCTACATGGAGGTGCCGGAGGAGGTGGAGGCGCCGGAGGACAAGGTGTGCAAGCTACGAAAGTCCTTGTATGGGCTAAAAAAATCGCCCCGATGCTGGTACCAACAGATGGACAGCTTCATGGCATAACTCGGCTTCAAGCGCTGTGAGGCGGATCACAGTGTGTACGTGCGGCGCAACAAGAAGCTCCATCAGATTTTCGCACTCTACGTGGACGATCTGATCTTGTGCTCCTCAGACCTGCCGAGCCTACAGTAGCTGAAAGAGTAGCTGAGCAGCAGGTTCCAGATGTCAGACATGGGGGAGCTGGAGTTCTACCTCGGGGTGAGCATTACGCGGAACCGGAGGGCGCGCACGCTTGAGCTGGGGCAGGCCAAATACGTGGCCAAGGTACTGAAGCGGTACGGCATGGAGGACTGCAAAGTAGTGTGCAGTCCTGTCTCCACGACCTGTGAACTAAATGCGGCAATGGCGCCGCAAACAAAAGAAGAACAGGAGGATATGTCAGGGGTGCCTTACCAATCGGCGGTGGACAGCCTCATGTACGCCATGGTGGCGACTCAACCGGACCTGGCCTATGCGGTGGGCCAAGTGAGCAGGTACGTGGCCGACCCAGGGCCACTACACTAGCAGGCGGTCAAGCACATCCTCTGCTACCTGCAGGCGACACGGCACGCGCGCCTGAGGTTTGCCGGAAAAGGACGGTCGGACCCTTTGCGTCTGGTCTGCTACACGAACGCAGACTATGCTGGGGATGTGGACAAGCGGAAGTCCACATCCGGCTACGTGTTCTTCCTCGCTGGTGCAGCGGTCTCGTGGTGCAGCAGGAAGCAGGACTGCGTCGCCACCTCCACAGTGGAAGCAGAGTTCATCGCGCTGGCCGAGGCGGTCAAGGAGGCGGTGTGGCTCCGCAGGTTGCTGGGGGAGCTGGGCGTGCCGCAGCTGGAGCCTACGGTGGTGCAAGAGGACAACACCGACTCCATTTCGCTAACCAACAACCCGACGCAGCACAGGAGGACAAAGCACATCGACGTGCGTTATCACTACGCACCGGACATGGTCGAGAAGGGGCAGGTGGTGCTGCAGCACTGCAGCACGCACAACATGCTTGCGGATTGCTTGACCAAGGCGAAACCCGCGGACCGGCACACGATGAGCGTGGCCGGACTTGGGATGACCAGCTATGATGGGCTGGAGGGCGCAGCGGAAGATGAGTGAGAGCAAGCAAGAGCAGCGGGCATGGCAGGTACAAGGGGGAGAATGTTGAAAAATTGCCCCATCCGCATGCCCAAGTGCGGCGCCAGGAGGCGCTGACGAGCCACCAGAAAATGGAAACTCCGCTCCGGTGGATCTGGCGACTTGACAGTTGCTCGGATCCTAAAATGGAGGATTGCCCCTAGAAGTTGACGAGTGGCTGAATCCGGTGGAAGTTGTTTCGCCGGAATCGAACAAGTATCAAGGGAGATATGGCCTTTCAAAGTTGGGGTATGCGCAGCGGCTCTGAGAGCCGGCTGCGACTTGAAATCCGGTCGATAATCGACCGGACCGAGTAACAAAAACACCATCTGGAGAAAATGCTCCGATAGGCCTGCCGAGGTGTCCGGTGGATGATCCACCTGATCCGGCGGATCATCCACCGGATCCAGTAGTACAGGTTGTTACTAAGGGACTTCGCCAAAAATCTGGCTCGGCGTCCGAAAGTCAGAAGTACGTTTTGTTACTCGGGGACTTAGTCAAAATTCTGACTGCAGGTCCGCGGACAGGTTTCGAACCTCGTCACACCCTATCACCAAACTCGACCCAAAAGTGGGCAAGGTGCGTGGAAACAGTGCAGGGGACCCTTACACCATGTGCAAGTGGACCTGCGCCTTGGGAAAGGCGCTTCGCACGTGAAGGAAGGCGCCACGGCGTGTGCACGCCATGGAGGCGTTAGGCGTTTCTGTGGTGGGTGAGACCTGCGCTTCGACAAGCATAACTTGAGCTACGCTTGGTCTAATTGCACACGATTTGGTACGTTGGAAAGCTCATGACTAGCCTTATAAATGTTGTGATCATGTCCTTGTTCAAAAACTAATGCAAAATGACGTTATTCCCTTCGCAAACTGACTGTCTCTAAATCCCTGCTCACATAGCGTGAGGCGACCAGAAAGCTCACGCTCAGTCTCAGATTCGCCCAAAACAGTAGATGTGAACCAATAGATCCTATCAGACCAACGTCGGGACCGCACCACGTGGATATCATCCTGACAGGTCGCCTTGTACGTCGATGACCTGATTCTGTGCTCTTCTTCAACGCAGCTGTTAGACGATCTCAAGGGGCAGCAGAGTAGCAGGTTCAAGATGAAGGACATGGGTCCTCTTAACTTCTACCTTGGCATTGCCATCAAGCGTGACAGAGCCGTAGGTACCATCAGCGTAAACCAGAAAAACTACATCGACTCCATCCTCAAAGGATACGACATGGCAGATTGCAAGCCTGCCAGCACACCCATGAGCTCAGAGTGCAAGCTCTCCACCTCCATGTCCCCATCCAACAAAGCGGAGAAAACTGACATGCTGGGCATCCCATATCAGTCTGCAGTGGACAGTCTGATGTATGTCATGGTCGCCACNGGTCGCCTTGTACGTCGATGACCTGATTCTGTGCTCTTCTTCAACGCAGCTGCTAGACGATCTCAAGGGGCAGCTGAGTAGCAGGTTCAAGATGAAGGACATGGGTCCTCTTAACTTCTACCTTGGCATTGCCATCAAGCGTGACAGAGCCGTAGGTACCATCAGCGTAAACCAGAAAAACTACATCGACTCCATCCTCAAAGGATACGACATGGCAGATTGCAAGCCTGCCAGCACACCCATGAGCTCAGAGTGCAAGCTCTCCACCTCCATGTCCCCATCCAACAAAGCGGAGAAAACTGACATGCTGGGCATCCCATATCAGTCTGCAGTGGACAGTCTGATGTATGTCATGGTCGCCACCCGGCCAGATATAGCCCATGCTATTGGGCAGGTGAGCCGGTTTGTGGCCAATCCTGGTCCACTGCACTGGCAGGCTGTGAAGCGCATCATGCGCTACCTTAAGGGGACGTGACACGTGGGACTCCAATTTGGAGGCATCGCTGGATCCGCGTCACTCCGTCTCATGTGCTACATCGACGCTGACTGGGGAGGCAATATCGACGAGAGAAAATCCACCTCCGGCTTTGTGTGTATGCTAAATGGAGGTGCTGTCAGTTGGGCGAGTCGCAAGCGGGAGTGTGTCTCTCGGTCAACAGCTGAAGCTGAGTATATTGCATTGGCTGAGGTGTGTAAAGAGGTGCAGTGGCTTCGCAGCTTGCTCTCTGAGATGAAGGCACCACAGGCAATGGCAACAATCATCAAGATTGAAAACATGAGCGCGATTGACATGTCCAAGAACCCAGTTCTGTCCAGGTGCACAAAGCACATCGAGATCCGCTACCACTATGCGCGGGACTTGGTCTACAAGCAGACAGTGGAGCTGGAGTATGTCGGCACCAAGCTGAACCCGGCTGACATTCTTACAAAGCCATTGGACAAGGATCTCCACCAGGCGGGCAGGCAAGGTATCGGCATGGTCAACGCAAGTGATGAAGAATGATGATGGAAACTGACACAAGGTCCAAGGGAGAGATTTGTTGAATATGTTTGCCCCTTCTTCAGTCTTGTACGACGGATCAGGAATGCTCTTCCCCTTCTGGAGGTATGACCCCTGGATTTGTTGTAGGGTGACTCAACTATGCTCTGTCTCATGTGAGATATGACCTGTGAGTACACCATGTAGGTGAGTAGTTAACTTGGCCATTTTGTTGATTTGGCCAAGTGAGAGGTCATGAGCTCGATCCTGGCTCCATGCACATCTTGGTTGTTTTTGAAGCTTCCAAGAAAGAAAGTCCATTGCTTCTGGGAAGCAACACGGCTGATCAGTCACCTTGGCACAAGGATGCTTATGTGTCAAGCCCACAGCGCAAGTCTCTTGGTGATGTGGCAGGGTCAAGCCACTTCTTAGGAATGTGCTTTTGAGTTCTAGGACTGGACTGACAGCTGTAAAAGGACTTTTCTTGCATACTGATCAATTAACCCTTGCTTGATGCTCTCTTGTGTATTGACGACTTGAGCTCTTCCTGAGATCTAATGCTAAGGCGTTAGTACTCTTGAAGGTGAATTGTATGCCTGATTAAGATTGGGGTGCACGACACATACCTGCAAAGGAAGAAGGTATAAAAAACTTTGTGAGTTTTTTTGGTTTCGCGGCTTCTCTGCCGGAGGTGGTTAGCTCACAAGCTAACAACAATCACTCGCAACCATTCCCAACCACTCGCAACCACTCCCAACCACTCACAACCACTCGTAATCACTTGCAACCACTTGTAACCACTCGCAACCACTCGTAACCACTTGCAACAACTTGCAACCATTCGCGACCACTCGCAACCAATCGCAACTACTCGCAACCACTCCCAACCACTCGCAACCACTCGCAACCACTTGCAACCACTCGTACCACTCACAATCACTTTAAACGACTTGCAACCACTTACAACCACTTGCAACTACTCGCAACAACTCGCAACGACGTGCAACCACTCGCAACCACTCGTAACCACCCGCAACTTCTTGCTATCACTTGCACCCACTTGCAACCACTCACAACTACTCGCAACCACTCGCAACCACTCATAACCACTCGCAACCACTTGCAACCACTTGCAACCACTCCCAACCACTCGCATCCACTCGCGTCCACTTGCAACAACTCACGACCACTCGCGACCACTCGCAACCACTCGCAACCACTCACAACCAATCGAAACCACTCACAACCACTCCCAACCACTCACAACCACTCGCAACCACTTGCAACCACTCGCAGCCACTCACAACCACTCACAACCAATCGCAACTACTCGCAACCACTCGCAACCACTCGCAACCACTCGCAACCACTCGCAATCACTGGCAACCACTCCCAATCACTCAGAATCATTCGCAACCACTCACAACCACTTGTAACCACTTACAACCACTCTCAATAACTGGCAACTACTCGCAACCAATCGCAACCACTTGCAACCACTCGCAACCACTCGCAATCACTCGTAACCACTTGCAACCACTCGTAACTACTCGCAACCACTCGTAACCACTCGCAACCACTTCCAATCACTCACAACCACTCGCAACCACTCGTAATCACTTGCAACCACTCATAACCACTCGCAACCAGTCGCAACCACTCGCAATCACTTGTAACCACTCGCAACGACTCACAACCACTCGCAACCACTCGCAACCACTCGCGACCCCTCGCGTCCACTCGCAACCACTCGCAACCACTCGCAACCACTCACAACCACTCGCAACCACTCGTAACCACTCATAATCACTCGCAACCACTTGCAACCACTCGCAACCACCCACAACAACTTGCAACCAATGGTAACCACTCGCAACCACTTGTACCACTCACAATCACTCCCAACCACTTGCAACCACTCACAACCACCAGCAACCACTTGCAACCACTCGCATCCACTTGCAACCACTCCCAACTACTCGCTACCACTCAGAATCACTTGCTACCACTCGCAACCAGTCACAATCATGCACAATCACTGACGTCTACTCCCAACCACTCGTAACCACTCGCAACCACTCGCAGCCACTCACAACCACTTACAACCATTTACAATCAATCGCAACCACTCGCGACCACTTGCAACCGCTTGCAATCACTCACAACCACTCACAACCACTCGCAACCACTCGCAACCACTCGTAACCACTCGCAACCACTCGTAACCACTTGCAACCACTTGCAACCACTCGCAACCACTCACAACCACTCGCAACCACTTGTAACCACTCGCAACCACTTGTAACCACTCACAACCACTCCCAACCACTCGCAGCCACTCACAACCACTCGCAACCACTCGCAACCACTCGTAACCACTCGCAACCACTCGTAACCACTTGCAACCACTTGCAACCACTCGCAACCACTCACAACCACTCGCAACCACTTGTAACCACTCGCAACCACTTGTAACCACTCACAACCACTCCCAACCACTTGCAGCCACTCACAACCACTAGCAACCACTTGCAACCACTCGCATCCACTTGCAACCACTCGCTACCACTCATAATCACTCGCTACCACTTGCAACCACTTGCAACCAGTCGCAATCATGCGCAATCACTCACAACTACTCGCAACCCCTTGCAACCATACGCAACCACTTACAACCATTCACAATCAATCGCAACCACTCGCAACCACTTGCAACCGCTTGCAATCACTCACAATCACTCACAACCACTCGCAACTTTTTGCAACCACTCGCAACCACTCGCAACCACTCACAACCGCTCATAACCACTCGCAACTGTTTGCAACCTAACGGATTCACTCGCAACCACTCGCAACCACTTGCAGCCACTCGCAACCACTCACAACCACTCGCAACTTATCGCAACCAGTCGCAACCACTCGCAACCACTCACAATTAGTTGCAACCACTTGCAACCACTCGTAACCACTCGCAACCACTTGCAACCACTTACAACCACTCACAACCACTCGCAACCACTCACAACCACCTGCATCCACTTGCAACCACTCGCAATCACTTGCAACCACTCGCAACCACTGGCAATCACTCTCAATCACTCACAACCACTCACAACCACTCATAACCACTGGCAACCAATCGCAATCACTTGCAACTACTTGCAACCAATGGCAACCAATCGTAACCATTTGCAACCACTCGTAACCATGCTCATGTACAAAGTTGATCGTGGAGGTACAGTCGCAGCTCCTTTCTTATGTCCCAAGTTTATGCTTACCCTGAATTTGCCTCCCCCGTCACCACCCTTCTCAAAACAATGGTTCAGAACGTCTTCAGGGCATGGATTGTGAATGGGGGTCCATATCTTTACGGAGATAAGAGGAGACTGTCTTTGCCCTTCAGTGTTTCATTTTAGGAGTGTCTCTTGGTGGTGAGAGAGGTGTTGGTTTACGTAATAGGTGTGGAGTTCTGGTTTTGCATAAATGAGTGATGCAAGACCATGTGAGGTTGGTGAGGATACTGACATATTGCCTAAGGTGGTGATCTTTCATTCATGATGATTGATTGTGTAGCTTTAGCGGGGGGCTTTTTGGTGGGAATAAAATGTAATATGTCGAATGATATGAGGTGAGGAGCTAGCACACTCGGCATAGGAGGGAGGGAGCTTGGTTTTTGGCCAAGGGAAGATCTAGCACTGAAGATAAGTTCTAAGGAGGAGACGTTTTGGTGGAGGAATCGGGGAAGAGAAGGCAATGAAGTTACCAATGATGTGGTCAGAGATTTGACGTGGAAGGGGAATGTGATAGACCTGGGTTATGGGGACCGGGAAGTTTAGGGTGTGGTACAGGTGGTGACGGCAAGCGATGGATCCGGAGGGAGGGAAATGGAATGAATGTTCAGAGAGGGATAAGTAGAATGCGCAAAAAGAGTTTATGAGGGAGTGGCATTTCAAGAATGTGGCCATAGGAGGAGAATCTGGGCCCTGTACCCCCGTCCTCTCTTTAAGGAGCTTGCACAGGAACATGTGGCTTATAACCCTTTTATCTACATTCTGATTCTACACCCTTTGTCATCTCCACCAATGAACTCTTGTTGCTCACCGAAGAAATCACATTGGTTGATGTCTTCTCACAACCTCTCTCAACATACAACCAGGCTTCGTATAACTAGTAATAATTGGAACTTCCTCCCACTCTCGTGGGCCCATATTCTGCACATTGTTACATCCATCCCCCAATCCATGCACACCACCACGTATTTACGCTTCAAGACCTAACCAGCCTCACGATAATCACCATCTTCCATCTACCCCCAATTCCCCTGCTCAACACAACGTAGTCCTTGTCTTTCCCTCTCAGGAACTCCAACCCCACCCTTGGGTCCGCCCCCGCCATAACTCGAAGCAAAGTTGTGGCCTCGGATTTTATCAACGGCAACCACTATCTCAGTGACCTTCTGGCTCAGCCATAAGTGTGTGCATACAAGCTTCTTGTACTCCCCATGCTCTTCTTAAGGTTAATCCCTGAGAAAATGCGTGGAAGCTTCCTAGCGATATTGCTGCTGACTAGGCGTCAATGCCTGGTCAGACGGTGACGACAGTCACAAGTCGTGCACACAACGGCAAGGGTCTGGCTAGGGGACACAGGGCAAAGTGTCAGAATGCTTCAATAGCATTTGCATAGAGAAATGACAAATGACAGGTCCATGGCATAAGTACCTGCCGCGGCGCACGGCGGGTGTCGCACGCGGCAGTGCAAGGTCTGAAAAACACACGAGTAGGAGGGGAAGGGGAGCAAGGAGAAGAAGAGATCCGAGAAACACGATACAAATCATCAACAACAGAGGCACGAAGAACAACAGTGCGAGTATCAAAGGCAGTCACTGTCGCGGAGTCAGCAATGTGCTCCACGGAGAGTCCCATCAAAGTGTAGGCACGCATAGAGAGCAAGCTGAGCTCAAGGTCAGGCACAAAAAGCACGTCGGAGAGATACAAGGGGCCTGACGGACCATCGAAGCACACAACCCCAACACCCTGGACTGGCAAGGACTGACCAGATCCTGTGCGAGCGGAACAAACAGACGCCACAGGACCGATGACAACGAAGTCACTATGACAACATGTCATGTGGTGAGGGGCACGGGAATCGATGATCCAAGTGCCACCCGAATCACGATTGGAGGACGTCACGGTGCGACGGGCAATGGAACACTCAGCTATAAACGGATGCTCGGCAACAGAGGAGGGAGAACGACAAAGGGCGCACAAGTGAGACTCAGAAATCCAATCTGTACTGTCAGTCCCATCATCATCACATGCCAGCTGTGCTTCCCCATATGAGTCATCACGAGAGACGAGAACAGACGAAAAAGCAGTCTATGAACCACCTGCCTGTGACGACACACTCGCACCTCCCTGAGAGCGAAGCGCCAGGAGCTAACGAAGCGCGGCGATGGTGCGGTCACGGGGGTCCGGGTCTCCGCTGCTTGTCGGTGGGGAAGCGGGAACTGTTGCGGTCGTGGTCGCCGCGCGACCAGAGGCTGTGCTGATCGACGTAGACCGCTGTGCGTGTGCAGCCTGAAGACCTCGAGTAATCCGTGCCCAGTCGTCTTGTGCTACTGCTGCCACACCCTGCGTCTGAGTCGGGGTAGCTAGGGTGGAAGGGAAAAAGGAGGGTGTGTCAGAGGATGGAGAAGTGAACTGCGAGAGAGGCGTCGGTGGTGACGCGATGACCGATGCAACAAGTGAACTCTCTTGGTGGGCAACGGCTACCTCACGAGCGGATGTCACCTGGAGGAAAAGCTGATGCGCCCAAGGAAGAAGCTGAAGGGAGGTGGAGAAAGGCTCGAGCGCGGCATCGCTGTACCTGGTGAAGATGTCGGCATGCTCAAGACGGACTCCGATCATGAGCGTGCGAAGCGCCCATAGCTATGTCCATCCTGCGGTCCCAAGGCACGTGTAGATGCGCATGGCGCGCCGCCAGTAACCGGCTGCGGGCTCGGCAGGTCCCTGACGAAGAGAGTGGAAGGCGCGAATGTGAGCCGCGCAGGTGGCGTGCGTCTCTGCAGCAAGCAGGGACAATGCCAGCTCCCAGCCCCGACGTGGGTCAGCACCCGCGCCTGTGCCGGCCTCTCCAAGGAAGGGACGAGAGTCCACGACAGTCTCGCGAGGCATGGCGTAAAGAAGTCCGCGCATCGCCCAAGCCGCTGTCAGCACCTGAGCACGGTCCGTAACCTGGTACTGACTGTGGTAGTAGGGCCAAACTCCCTCGGAAGTGGACCAGACATGAAAAAGGGTCTCCCAGCAGTCAAAGCCGTCCTCGCTGATGTATCGTGGGGGTGGTGTCTCGAAGTCCTTAGGTTACCGCTCCGTAGGGAGAGCAACTACAGGATGGGAAAGACGAGGGATGGGGAAGACATCGGGATGAGGAAAGTCGCCGAGGTAGGTCTCAGGCAAAGATCGGATCGTCGGGAACGGGACACCGGAACGCGTCTGCAACTGGTGAAGATGCTCCTGAAGTACGTGAATCTCCCTCTCGGGAGTGTCATCGTCCATGCCTAACATATCAGGGTCCTCCTCCAAAGGATTAAGAAGTGGCGGGTCCTGTCTTGCCGCTCACCTCGGTGTAGATGATGTCTGCTGTGCAGAAGGTGTGACACCGCCGACTCCCCTGGAGATGTGCTGTGGGGTCGTGGACTGACTCTGAAGAAGATCAGTGAGCGTGCGGATAACGTCGATCTGCTGTTGCTGTAGGTGACGTATCTCATCCTGCTGACTTCGCAGGTCCGCAATGGCCTGCGAGCGTGGGCTCATGACCCCGGAGGAGGAAGAAGGATCTGGCGGTCCTTTATCTTTGTCACCGGTCGGAGCCATGTCAGCGCTCACTATGGGGCCGAACAAAAAAAATGCTCTGAACAAGAAACCGACAGCGTTTCTCGAGGACTTAAAACATTTAGAAAAATTGACGTTTTGACCCCAAATCTGCAGACGTCAGCAAAGCCGATGATGACGTCAGCGTTTCTTACGCTAGCGGAAAAAACGCTAGCATTTTTTTTGCTAGCGTTTTTTACGCCGGCGATTTTTTTTTCTTGGACGGTCACGCGAACTTCGCCTGACCGGTGAGGGTGACCTCGTCACCTCCTGCTTGCGGTTGCGCAGCGGCTGCGCAGGCCAGCGCAGTGCCACGTAGGCCTACGTAGTGGTGCGCAGTTTCTGCTACGCAACAGCTACAATGTTGCTGCTGCGCTACTGCAATGTTGCTGCTGCACAGCTGCTGCTTCCGCTGCTACTGCTTTGTTGCTGCTGCGCTGCAGACGCTACAGCACCTGCAATGTTGCTTGCTGCGCTGCTGCTGCTTCCGCTGTTGCTGCTGCGCTGCTATTGTTGCCCGCGGCTGCTGCTGCCACCGCTGCGGCAAGCTACTGCCGCCACTGCGCGCTGTCAGTGCTCGCAGCCGCCGCAAGCTGTTGCTGCAAGCTACTACTCCTTTTTTTTGTGTACAGGCTGGCAGCCAAACACGGCTGCTGCTGCCACCAGGTGGTGCTGCTGTTGCTCTTGCAGGAGCTAGTAAATGCCGCAGCTCACCCGATGTGGTGGGGACTGAGTGATGATGTCATTGAAAAAAAAAGCTCAAGTCCCAGGATACGGCGGCGGCGGTGACTCTCACTGCTGCCACCGGTGTCGCGTCTCTGCGGCGCAGCTCATCGAGAGGAGTCTCGCTACTCTGATACCGTGAGAAAATGCATGGAAGCTTCCTAGCCATATTGCCGCTGACTAGGCGTCAGTGCCTGGTCAGACAGTGACAACAATCGCAAGTCCTGCACACAACGGCAAGGGTCCGGCTAGGGGACACAAGGCAAAGTGTCAGAATGCTTCAATAGCATTTGCAGAGAGAAATGACAAATGACAGGTCCATGGCATAAGTACCTGCAACGGCGCACGGCGGGTGTCGCACGCAGCAGTGCAAGGTCTATCCTAAAAACCGGCCCAAAACCACTCTTTTGGCCGTGACTCGGCGTAGACAAGTCAGAACGCTACACCGTCTGAACCTACACGTGCAGAATCTCAAGCCAGACGCTACGACTGGTCACATGCATGCATCTGGCAACAAATGGTGAACACACAATGCAAAGACGTGCAAATCGGGCCCACAGCCAGTCCACCGATGAAATCCTACGAGCTGCAGAAAAACTGCAAAAGGTCCCAGACAGCATCCAGGACTCTGGGGCGACCGTCGATGAGCTTCGAGCACGTAGTCTACCACCAGACGACGCCTCGGTGCCACCTGGGTCCGCATCAGGGATCTGCACGAGCAGGGACACGGGCGAGTGGTCACAGTAAACTGTACAGGTCGACAGGAACGTCACAAATCACAACAATCTTGTGTTCTCTAATCTTGGTTCTTCGGACTGTCTTATAAAACCAACTGGTCCTTCCCCTGGTCAACAATATGCTGAAAGTTCTTCCACCTCCCCATCGACCTTCACATGTAAAACACCATAACATCCCCTTCTAATCCATTCCAGATGCTCGTGAACCCCGAAAGAAAGGCACATGCCCCTTCGTCTGCCTAGGAGAAAGAATTGAGCATTCCTTTCTCCTTTGCCCGAGGCTTCAAAGCGTCGTACTTTGTATGGAGTGCATTTTCAAACCTTTCTTCCCTAATCACCCCTCCTACCATCTCGATGTCATCCTTGGACCCATTGATTCTCTATTCTTGGAAACGGCATGGTTTTCCATCCAATCCAGCCCATTCCACGTCATGTGTCAGGAACACTTAGAGACACTCCAAGCTATCCCATATCCCTAAACTTATATTCACCTTTCCTGAAGCAATGAAATTATAATCCCCATTTTCAGCGTTAAAATGGTAAAATAGTTGTTTGGTTAGGATCGTTTGAAACAGACTTTTTTCGTCATCTAAGCCTCTACAAATTCCTCGTCAATGAGTTGGAATGTCACCTTGAACCCTCCTATATCATCATCCATTGGGGGAAATTTCTCAAAAGCTTACTTATTAGAGCCTTAATGATATCCTTGGGGTGCCATTTTTAAGCTCCGTGCTTGTCTCTTTGCTGAGGTAGCCCTCCGGGCTCATCCGGTATGGGCAAAAACAAAACCTTCACGCACAGAGATAGAGCGAGTCTTCGTGTTCACATGTTTCATTTCGTGTCCCAAACGACACGGCGAATCTGTTTGGACCTTGTCGTCGGGGGCACGAATCTGGTTCTCGCCGCAATTTCCTCGATCCCATCGACCGTACGCAACGCATCCGACGACTTGTTTCCTCCCCACCACCAGCCTTCCATTACGAAGCCACTGGAAGTAATCGCTGTCCAGAGAGGAGGTTCCCGCTGGTTCTATGCTTTTTAAGAACTTCGACCACACATTCTGGTCACTTGAGCCCAAGGTTCCACTGCATCATCCCCATACCTGACTGTCAGGGCGAAGTTTGTCTCACTGCGTCATTCAGTTTGACAGTCTGCAGCAGTAGGTAGCGACTCAGAAACCACTTTCGGCAGAAGCCTTTGTGTACAGTCGCAGATCGGCAATGGCGGGACACGGCAAAGTTGTCATCATTTCGTCCAAGGCAGAATGGGACGCTGCGCTCAGTGGGGCTGCAAACGACAACAAAGCTGTGAGTGCCTTTGGCTGTAGAGACACTGCGTTAGTATGAGCTGTTAAGTTCGAGCTCACGGTTCGATGTTTCGTTGGTGAAGACCTTGAAACTTTGAGCAAGTTTGGCTAGGGATCCGAAACCTTTCACCAGCGCAGCGCGACAAGAATCTTTGGAGTCGCCGAGAGTACTTTCATTGCCCACCTTTGAGTTCATGAAGCAGTCTCTTGTCGAGCAACACCGTCAGCATATCACCAAGA
>SZWC01013241.1:58236-77081 GCA_023375785.1 Penium margaritaceum | reverse complement strand
TGTGTGTGTGTGTGTGTGTGTGTGTGTGTGTGTGTGATTGTGTATCTATATGTGTATGTATGTGTATGCATGTTTTTTGTTATATTCAAGCTTAAACTTTTGTTACATACCTTCAATGTTCCACATGTGAGGATAACTGTACATGACGATTTCAGAGTCTTAATTATGAAATCATCACTTTTCCTTGTTCAATGAACTCTTATTCATTCACGGTCAACAAAAATGCTCAACGTCCAGAAGTGCTCCAACATTCAAAGATGTCACCACAAGTCAAGTTGTTTTCTCACCTTTAGCAAAAATGATGGCGAGAAATGCAGGTTGTTAAATCATTTCATACATCACTTGAACACAAATGATTTGTTCTCAAATGAGTTGTTTTTTAGTATTGCAAGCCATGACCCTTAGGGATTCTACATCACCCCCTCCATCCAAAAAACTCATGCACCATTTTGAGGAAGTTACGAGTTCAAGCAATTTAGAAAAGGAGGTAGTGGCTGATCTTAAGTATTAGCTGATGTAATATAGCCGTTTCCTTTACATCTTTTCCTTTTTACACAAAATGGGTGTGGTTCAAGTCAGAGAAACTTGCACCTTTTGTTGCATATACCCGTTGCTTTTATGTCACATAACATTAATTCTCTCTTCAAGTACATGACAATGCCTAGATCATGTTAATCAAATGAGGATTGTGGAACAATCAATGGGAATATCCTTGACATGCACAACAAAAGTAGTCAGACAATTGCAATGCAATGCATATGCTTGTCAATTGTAAAGTTCCAACACTAAAGGAACATGTCAATACTATGTCAACCTCAATGAAAACAGTCGCACATCACTCAAATGGGCATGAAAAAAAAAGACATTGTTTCTCTCTTATTCATACAACTTTCAATTTTTGACATTGTGCGAAGTCACCTAGAACATTGTACTTTGTAACCCTGTGTGTGCTTTGCGTATAACATTCGCTCGTCTCAGTCTCTTATCACAATTCATTAATCATTTGTCTAAAAATCCCACCTTTTCTTGTTTCCCTTGAAAGCCTCCATAATTACATGGCATTGCTCAATAGCACATCTATGAATGTGCATCATTTTCCTGAAACGATAACTGACATGTTTCTCTACCTGCCTTCTTGACAAAATTTTACATGGAAAGAACAAATCAAACATCTTTTTGTTACATGGACAGCCTTTTATGCTTCTGCATTTCATGGCACCCATGTGCACATGATGTTCATGTCAGTAAAAAATGCAAGTGATTAATTCAAGGGAAAAAATCACGTGAAAAATCTGGTGTTCATTCTTCTTGCGGCAAACTGGCGGAACCATTGACCAACTCAACCAAACACAATGTATTTGAGGGTCTTTCACCCTCAAACCATCCATTTTTCCTGCCCACAGCCCGAGGAACTAGACAAAGCTACGTGGATTGAGTTACTCTATACCCCTCTCACCTAGGCATGAGCTATACTTAATGTCAACAAGTGGGATTCAAAATCTGGCACTAGGATACAAGTGTAGCGGTATTACTTGCAAGATTGCCGACTCAGTCAAACCCACGGTGTTTGCCAATTGGAGATCATGTTTTTCACACTCACTTCCCAAGGGATCAACCCGAGCCACGTGGAGCAAGCCAAGCTAGACATTTACACCATTAAAATGTAGCAATGTGCACCCTTTGCGTGCAACACCCGACTCTTGTTTTCTTATCACATAGTAACCCTGTTACATTTGGACCGGAAGCCGATTGGTTGTAAGAAATATTCATGATTGGACGCCGACAATTACACATCCTTGATTCATAAAATATTTGTGTCTCCACTCTATATGCCGCTCCTTAGATTTTGGAGCTTGCTAGGCATGGCACGGAAATGGTTGTTTCCGCATCCATACACGCGTTCCTCGTGGAAGAAAAAACCACACATAACAGAATTGGAAAAAACAAGTGAGCCCGGGAGGAAACAGACACTAATGAATTGGACGGGAAGCTTGGCCAAGCTTCTCGTCCAATTTGTCACACATTGGGTACAACAGGGCCAAGACAATTGCTTGGCTATAGTTGCCAAACAACTGACCCCGACTATGAGGTGTTAGGATGTAAAACGAATTTGTGGTAAGTTATTAGAACAAATACATTAGAATCCTTAGAATATGGAAATCTCCTACATTTCTATTACAACGCATGGACGCATTCATCTAGAAAGCCCACATTTTCTTTCTTGCCTATAAAGCCTCCGTAATTACCCAGCATTGCTTGAGATCACACTTATGAATGTGAATTGTTTCGTAGAAGAAAAAACAACATTTCCAACCCTCCATTATTGACAAACTTTTACACAGATTGTACAAAGTACAATCATTTCAAGTTCATAAGGAGTCTTGCTATGTTTAATCTCATGAGGAATTAATGTGTTTTTTTATTGTCTATTTTTTCAAGGTTTAGGAAGTATTCTCTTCACATCATTTTGCTTTCCGCATGAAATGTACTTTTGCAATCTTATTATGCATGCTTTGCATGTAACATACAGCTCTTGTCAAAAGTGATGCTTTGTCGGGATGGCTTAGCAGGGAAGCCATCCTCGAAACGAAACAAATGTCCTTGTAAACCAAAAATCAACAGCAAGATGCAAAGACTGCAGATGGTTGCCATGTTTGATTTTTTCTCATTCAATGTGATTTGCAACGGTTCTTTGGCTTTCCCTTTTTCCTTGCATACAAAAAGATAAAAAAAAAACCAGTCTTCGTGAACTACAGGGAGAATTCATTCGCTAGAGAGTTTGCATAAAAGCGTTGGAAAACAGTACAATGTACAACAACAAAGTCATACATCCCAAAACTCAATGCGAAGACGTTTGTATCATTTCATGTGTGGCCCACCAAACAACAACTTCAACCCATAAATCTCCACGCACCAAACAAGTGTTACGTTGAGAGGAACGTGGATGGTTCACAAGGATGAGGTTTGGAGAAGAAGACAATTTGAAGAATCAGGACCCATGGATACCCTAGTGCTTCCTGAATTTGTCATTTGAAACATGTTATGGCCTGTAACTGAACTTCGTTTTCAAAATCATATAAATTTTCTGATTAAAATAAACAAATTAATGTTTTGCTGTTTTTTTCAAATTCGTTTTTTTTCTCAAAATGGCTCTTCATTTCACTCAACGTAGGAACAATAAAAAGTGTACCTTTTAGAGCACCTATTGCAATCACTCCTTAGACTGATTATTAAAACATATTCATTCAGACAGAAAACATTCTCTTGTCATTGAAATATTGATTTAGTTGTCTAAGATAATCTTTTAACAATGGAATTATAAGGTATATTGTATAAAGTAGTCAGTGTGTTATGGCAAGCAAAACGCGGGTGGTTCACAGAGATGAGGTCCGAAGTATTACATGATTCAAGGAGCTAGAATCATTGGACAATTTTTATGAAGAGGTAATTGTACTTCCATGAAAAGTGTCAAACAAGTCAACCGCATGTATACAATTACACCAAGCAAAACGTTTACAGGGATGACAGAAGACGATTTGAGGATTTACCAAAAAATGGATAACTTGTATGAAGCAGTAGGTGTACTTCGATGAAATTTGTCGAGTGAGTTGAGCGCATACATAAAATGACAAGAATGATGAATGAGGCATACCCTAGCGATGTTTAGTTTCAATTGAAAATGTTTTCTAGGCCAAATTTTTGAACGAGAATATACTTGGTCCAATGCTAACGTGCACCCAAATGAATTCGGTTTCTTTATTTTTGGGGACTTTTTCCTATGACTTACAACTACTTCGCACATCACCATATGTATCTTTATTGCATGTGAGTCATGGTCTTGGTTCATGTTGAGCTCTAGTTCCAAACTTGGATGGCGGAATCGCGGCATCAGGAGTGTCAGTTCGATTTGACACGTCATTAAGAGCATGAAGAGCAGTGACTTGCTTGTCTAACAGTGCGATTTTCTGCCGGTTGCGATGTCGAATTGGTTCAACAAAAAGTTTTACTTTTGTTGGACATATATGTAGGTAACACAAAAAAAAAATCAATAATGAGAAACCGAGAACAAAGTTGAACATCACATAATTCATGAAATACTAATGATGGAAGTTAAGATTAGTAGGGTGAGTTGGGTCATTGGAGCTTGAGCCGAGCGATGCGTGCGAGGTCATGTCCTGGATGGCTGCTTGAAGAAGATCCGCCAAGAATTCAGGGAGCTTCAAGAATATAATGGCGCTTCCTTGGAGGGAGTAGAAGCGCTTCTGGATCAGAACACCGAAGGTGGGGAAAGTTGGCCACTACGCCCTCGACCAAACGCCATAGAAAATCCTGAAGTCATCGTGCGATGGGCCATGAATGTAATGATAGAATTGCCCACTCACAGAGTTTTCAGACTTGTGTATGTCAGTGACATAACAATTTCTCCCTTTATCTTCAATTTTTTGACATGTTAGTAAACGTAGACCAGTGACGATGACAGTAATCTTTAGTCAGACAATCAACCTCTCAGAGGTTGTGGTAGGACTCCCATTTGTTGTGCACGCCATCTTACTTAGCCACTTGACCATATACATTGGCGTTTTCCCATGACGTCGATGTACGTGGATAACTCCAATCACGTACTTGTCTGGAAATCGCCCCAGTGTAGTGGCACTTCCAATGTGCTCTGATGTTTCGTCACTTGTGTTCATGGCTTTGGTGTGTGCAAGTTCTATGTCTAAGCATCAACTTTCTGGTTGCCTCATGCTGTTTTTGTTTGATTTGGAGAATTTTGCAAGAAAGTCACTTTTACGAAGGAAGTAACACATTTTTTCACTATTTTTTTGACATGGACGTTTGACGAGTTATAGGGCTAGTCACAAGCTTCCCAACAAACTAAACCGCATGCGATCCAGTTAACTGTACCTCCCGCTACAACAACTGAAGCGTCGCACCCAAATTCGACCACTCAGTTGGCAGCGCGCACTATCTTGGCCTGCAAAACCGCCCTCACACATGAAGAATCCATCAAAATGTCTTTTTGGAGGCACAAATGTCTCTAAACGTATTGGCGGTGCCCCCCTGCACCTTTGGGATCCGTTTCCATGAGTAAATCAACGAGTTTGGTGATGGGGATCGATGTGGTTTGAAACCAATCAGTGCACTTGCAGTCAGAATTCTGACTGATCCCGAGAAAGAAACCGTACTACTGAGTTTCATACTCAAAGGTAGGATTTTGGCCAAGTCCCTCAATAAGAACCTGTACTACTGATGTCTGGCGAGTCTTTCACCGGAGCGACTCGGTGATCCTTCTGGCCAAAAAACATCGGATGTATTTTTGTTACTTGTTCTGGTGGATTCTTCACTGGCAGTCGAATTACTACCGACTCCCTGAGCCACCATTCACACCCAATGCTTCCCTCATTATTTTCTGGATTTTGGTGAAACAACGTCCACCAGATTCAGTAACTTGCCCACTTTCATGAACTTTAATCCAATGTGAATATGGAGTATTCCTCAGTGAATAATGAGGATTTTCTCCCGCTAGTAGGTTGTCGATGCCTCCTGGTGCTGCCTCGAGCATGCTAAGGGGTAAAAACCCAACGTTCTCTCCCTTGCATCTTCCATGCTTGCTGCTCCTGCTTGCTCTCACTCATCTTCCGTTATGCCCTCTAGCTCTTCACAGTTGGTCATCTCAAGTCTGGCCACGCTCATTACGTGCCAAACCACTGGTTATACTTTGGTGAAATAATCTGCAAGCATATGGCACGCGGTGTAGTGTTGAAGCACCACCTGTCCCTTCTCCACCATATCCTATGCATAATTGTAATACACGTCGATGTGCTCCGTGCTCCAGTACTACATCGGGTTATGTTTCAATGAGATAGTGCTGGTGTTGCCCTCTTTCACCACCGTTGGCTCTTGCTGCAGCACACCCACCTCTCGGAGTAACCTACAAAGACACACTGCCTCCTTGACCGCTTCGGCCAACATAATGTACTCTGACTCTCCTGTGGAGGTGGCGATGCAGTCTTTCTTTCTGCTGCACCATGAGACCGCTGCGCAATCGAGAAAGAACACATAGAGGGATGTGGAATTGCGCGTGTCCACATTGCAAGCGTAGTTTGCATCTGTGTAGCAGACCAAACGCAAAGGGTCTGACCGCCCTTTGCCATCAAACATTGGGCATGCATACCACATTGCCTGCAGGTAACGGAGGATGCACCTGATCGCCTTCCAGTGTAGTGGCCTTGGATCGGCCACGTACCTGCTCACTTGGCCCATCGTGTAGGCCAAGTCAGGTCGATTCGACACCATGGCGTACACGAGGCTGCCCACCGCCGATTGGTAGGGTACCCCTACCATATCCTCCTGCTCTTCTTTTATTTGCGATGCCGTTGCCGCAGTTAGTTCAAAGGTCATGGAGACCGGACTGCCAACTGGTTTGCGGTCCTCCAAGCCACACTGCTTCAGCAACTTGGCCACGTATTTGGCCTCTCCCAGCTCAAGAGTGCGTGCCCTTTGGTTCAACCTGATGCTCACCCCAAGGTACTACTCTAGCTCCAACACGTCCAACATTTGGAATCTGCTGCTCGGCTGTTCTTTGAGCCGTTGAAGGCTTGGCAAATCTGTCAAGCACAAAACCTGGTCATCCACGTAGAGTGTGACAAAGTAATGGAGTTGTTTGGCACGCTGCATATAGGATCTGGAGACACAACTGGCAATAACGGTTTTAAGAGTAGGACAACCCTGGCAACCAAGTGTGCAATGGTTTCAGTGGCTATGTGAGATATAAAACGCCGCGAGCAGCGACAGTAGCATCACAAGTTTTGCAGAAGATAAGGGCTTAACCAACCATTTTAAGCGTCGTAAAGTGCATAAAAAAGCTCTTAAGGAACTCTGTTTATCTTTTCCAGCCCCTCTAAGCTTCTCCCTCTCCCTTGATGCCTACGTGGACTTTTGTGAGACAGGGTGGGGAGTGCCCACTTCAAAAACCACTAATTCTCCCACATTTTCAAGGTTCCCTCTTCCCTCCTTGAACCAAAATTGGGGCAGTGCCCTTTTCCAAGACTTGGGCCTCTTACTACTTGAGAGGAAAAGAAGGAGGAAAGAGACACTTGGGATTTTTTTGAGGTCTCCCTGTCACTGTGGGGCAAAAGGAAGACGCCTCCAAGGAAGCACAAGACGTGTGAATAGGATTGAAGAGGAGGCCGAGGAAGACCTGAAGACAAAAAAAAAAGACATGACGAGTGAGGGAGGAGTATGTGAGGGTACAAACCCTAGGTTAGAGTTGACCTCCCTCCCCTCCTCCTCCTCACCTTTTGAACAGTGCTTGAATTCTTTTCATCTCTTTGTTTTTTTCTTAGCTTTATTTCCTAGGCTTCTATCAGACCTAGTTCCATGAGTCACGGCTTAGGGTGTTAGCTTAAATCCATGTGATTGTGCCGACCGTGGCGGTCTAGGAGAACAATAAATGTATGTTATGATTGCCTCACCTATCATGGGAGCAAAGAGACTTGGGAGACGACACCTTCCTGAGGTTGTGGGGGGACCCTCACAAGAATATTCACATGCTAGTTACATGGACGACAGAATGGCAAGTGCCGGACCGTCCAAGACCAATAAGGGCAAGGTGTTGACGGCCTCACCACATGCCGTCGGCGGACTCCAAATCATGGAAGCCACCACCGCGAGCACGGTACCAAATCAAAGATAACCTTATTGCAAAAGGCAATCCTTGCGAATCTCATGGAGGACTACCCAAGCATGGACCCCGACAAAGGGGATGATGTCCACTATGGCAAAGACAACAAGGATTGCGATCATCACCATTGTTGTCTGACAGACTCAAGCCGGTCGCTCAAGAGGGATAAGATTCCTGCCCGATTGCCTGAACCTACTGATAGTAGCGAGGCTACCGACACAAGCAAAGGCATCAAGGGAAGTTAGACTCGGATATATTGCAAATACTAACCAGTTGATGTCCCAGTGAAGGCAATTTGTGACGACCGCCGGGGGCTTGCTGGGTTGGCTTTCGAGGTGGTGTGCCAACTCAAGATCACCACCAACGGTGGAGGTACGACACCACCTGGAGGAGTGGGGGTAGATCCCCTTCCTATGATAAGGCTGCGATAGGACAGACCCATGTCCTTCTAGCGACGTCACTAACAATAGTTTCCTACTGAATTCGGTACTCCTCGAAGGTGTGTATGCAAACCATACCATCCTGAAGTTGGTGAGGGTGCACAGATAGCCAGGAGGCCCTTGAAGCTATCACCAATGCTCAAAAAGTTCACCAACCTGCTAGACCACATTGAGTAGAACATCACGGACCTCATCCTTGATTGTTAGTTGTAGCATCTGGCTGCTCATGAGGCAACCCGTCAATACAACAACCTTGACAAATCGTTATAGAGTGTGACCCAGGTGTTAATGTAGCAGCAATCGCAATGTGCAATAGGTGCTGATGCCACCGTTAGTGGCAATGAGGACTTGCCTACCTCGACGAATTTGGGGCCGGTCATGAACACGTCCTTCTTCCACAGTGCGGAGATCTTCTGGAAGGGCATGAAGTTGACTGATTGGCTGAATCACATGAAGCAAATTGAGCGTGTCCACAAGGCGCCACTCGGTCAGTGGAACGGCCTTACCACAACACGACTTGAGGACAAGCTCTTCAAGTGGTCAAGGAGCGGGGTACGCAGCAGCCACTCCTTGATTCACAATCTATGCCGCAGGAGGCTTTTCGTACTATCATGCAGAAGAAGTACACCCAGTATGAGGAAGCGCATTGTGCCTTCTATCAGATCAAGGACTTTAAGCAACTGGGGAGCTCGCTTGATGCCTACTTGAGCGATTTCAATGCACTCGTGGAGGAAACCAAAAGCTTCATCAAGGGTGATGGAACCAAAATTTTAAGAGCCAAGAGTGATTGCTGTTGGATTACCTTTGTGATGGACTCGCTAGTAAGAAGCTAAAGGACAAGACCATCACAATGGCAATGGGATATGCTTGGACGAGTAAGAGGGATTTGCGTTAAGTCTGTTTGGTGAACCCGAAGCACTACTCGGTTTCTTCGGCTGAATGCGTTTGCACGGCAAGGCCGCGATGTGCGCACGAACATTGTAGGGGTTGGAGGGTCAGCCGGGCAGGAGGGCAGGGTCAAGCAACCCGCAAACCTTCTATTCAAGAAGATTGGTGGACACAAGGCCCCCAGCCACAAGCACAGCCACAACAATGATGAGTTGCAAGTAGCATGTGAATGCCCCAATACAATCTTCCGCAACGGACTCCGCCACAACTGCATGCATCGTGGCCACTTTAGGGCTCAGTACCGCGAGACTGGTGGTGGTGGGCAAGAGGTCGCAACGTTGGATGCAACAACAACACCTTGTAGGGATGGTGCAGCAGGAGGTCGTGGA
This sequence comes from Penium margaritaceum, assembly GCA_023375785.1. Lineage (NCBI taxonomy): Eukaryota > Viridiplantae > Streptophyta > Zygnematophyceae > Desmidiales > Peniaceae > Penium > Penium margaritaceum. The sequence goes on along the minus strand of SZWC01013241.1, from coordinate 67,680 downwards.
CAGGTTCATGGACAGGGTCGCGGCTTGGGCGATGGGCCCGACCATGGAAATGGACAGGGTCGTGGTGAGGGTTTTCGCCACCCCTGAATGATATTAACAGGCACCATCCACAAATAAAATTGGAACCTTACTGTGGGTACATGTTTTCAGATGAGGATTTTAAACAATTTGAAGTTTTTACGAGTTTATTTTTTCTCTCTCCCACTGTTGAACCTCTTTCTACACTTGCTGACCGACATTACTCGCTAAACCTTGCATCTATAGACGAGGTGCATCATCAATCATGCTCAATGGTGGCAACATCAATAACTATGCAAGAGTTATGTGACACAGTGATTGAAGCAAAGGACCTCAAAGCGGTGAGTTCAAACACGTTTGTGGTACCTTTGGTCATCAATTTTGACCCAGTCAAAACCAAAGACTAGAAGGTGCTAGCCAAATTCACACGTGCCCACAAAATGTGGACTGGAGTGGGTGAATCATGGAAGTTGTTGTACCCGTCGTGAAGATTCTGTGTTCATCACAAACACGGCTTGCCGTCGTCGAGCATGTTCTTCGACAAGGTTGTCGATACGTCTTGGCAAAAAAATATCTGAACCGATTCTCGTTCACATGGGAGAATCAACCAGGACGCATCAACATGGCTGATCCACTAAGCCAATAGCTTATGGAAATTAAAGCAACCATGGAGGTCGGTGGGTGTTTTATGGCCATTGTGACAGCTACAATGAAATCACTAGACCCCCCTTGCACCCCTGTGACAACCACCCCAAGAGATTATCCACTAAAAACGCTCTATAAACATGATCCGGACCAGATACTTTATAGATTCTTGGTTTCAAGATTTTTGGAATCTGGCTGCGCATGGATTGATGGAGGCCGCGAGAATGTACTCGCACAAAGAACAAGTTGTGCCGGACTCAAGAGACCTTTGAGCGGATATCATCTCCTAGTTCCAAGACCCACCGATGGCAGGTCATGTGGGACCTCAAAAGACCGGACAAACACTCTCGGACCACTATTGGTGGCTAGGATGGTGTGTTGATGTCCGTAAGTATTGCATGACATGCAACCCATGACTTTGGAACAAGGCTAGTGACAAAAATCTTACTGGACTTCTCCAATAGCTTCCTATCCTTGGGACTCCATGGGAGTGCATCAGCATAGACTTTATTACTAGTCTTCTAGATATGGCTCGTGGCCACGATGCAATGCTAGTGGTTGTGGATCTCCTTATGAAAATGAGACACTTTTTTATTACAACCACTGATGTGATTGTAAAGGAGATCACTCGTCTCTTCTTTGAGGGTATCGTGAAGCACCACGGCTTGCTGTTGTGTGCTATCTACGATCAAGATAGAACATTTGCTAGTAAGTTCTGCCAAAAGATGCGTGAGTGTTTTGAAAGACAGTCACAAATTTTGACAGCGTTTCACCCTCAAACCAACAGACAAACAGTGTGCATGAACCATACTCTAGAGGAAACACTTAGCATAAAGGCGGACTTTGCCATGAATGACTTGGAAAAATTCTCAACATCGATAGAGTTTGCGATAAACAACTCACTAAATGAGTCCATACAGTTCACACCTTTCGTATTGAATTGTGGTCGGAATCTAGTGGTAACCTCTTCAAAGGTGAAGAGTGGGAGTACGGGAGGACGTGTTCCTTCTGCTTAAGCCTTCACCAAGCACATGGACTCCTTCCATAGGAGGCAAAGGGTCACTTTCGAGCTTCTCAACAATGAGAAAAAGGTATATGCCAAAAAGGTGTCGTGAGTTCTCATTTAAAACTATCAACAAATTGTTGCTTAGCACTAAGAACCTTCGGCTGAATTCGCCGAGGACGTGTCATTTCCCATTCTTGCATGCACCTGGCCAGTGGCATACTAATTGCTACTTTCGTCGACTATGAAGAAACATGTCATAAATTTTGTGAGCTTGTTGGATTCATACACTGCAGAGGGAACCGTTCAGCCACCACCGGCACTTCCTACTGCCGATGGCCAATACAAGGTCCTTCGCCTACTCTAGTACTGAGAGCGTACACTCCAGTTGTGGGTTTTTAGGGAATATCTCCTTTACTAGGCTGGTCGTGGACCTGAACATAAGTCACGGGAGCTCAAATTTTGCTTGCATATGCGGGTGGTCAATGAGAACAAGAGCAAGCTAGTGGCTTGCACAGATTATTGCATGGTAGTGGACACCACATGCATGCAAAGAAAGTAAACAACTTTCCCGTTGGGCAGTATTCATGGAAAGCGACCATAAGAGGTTGGGGACACCCAACATGGTTGTCGTGCGGACACTCAAGCCGAAAGGAAGGAGGCGCTAGCCACGCTGAACAAAGAATTGCAAGTTAGGTCCAAGTGCCATGCACGTGCTCATGTTTAGGTGGTGCTTGACATTGTCAATTTTCTTTCACAATGTTGACAACTCACTATCTAGCACTCTCACTTGTTGGTCATGGACCAAAACGGTTCATAACTAGTGGGGAGGAATGTAGTGGGAGAGCCGGTTTGGCCCTCCCATCTCGTGATAGCAAGGGAGTGGCTTGCAGCCATCCCTCACACTTGTGAGGGTTGGCCAATGGCCAGACACCCGCTGGCTACCGGTTGGCTGAAGGCCGGCTGACAGGGTGGTCGGCAGCCGGTCAAGTGATCGACAGGCCTCATGTTGGTGAGCCACCAACCGCCGATTGAGCGGGTGACTCAATGGGTGGCCAGGAGGTTGCAAGGCATTGAGGATTGAGTCCTGTGGCCTCATGCCCTTACCCTCGCTCTCCCTCTTTTCTCGCACTAGCAACCGAGGATGAGGGATAGAGTGGGAGCAAAAATGAGCAGCACGCGAGAGATGTCGGCATGAAATCGTTGATCGTGCCCCGCATACAACAATTGTGCACTGGTGCATGAAGAAGTTTTAGTTTATTTAGGACAATTTGTGAGTTTTGAAACCAGAAAACTCATACAGACTCACAAGTTAGAGGTAACCCCCCCTTCGTTTGGGACCCAAAACAATGGGGCGAGTTGAAAATGCAAATGGGCCTCCAGAAACTTGGAGCATTCAAAAGCTCGTCTACTTGTTGAAGGGGTAAGAAATCTATGGGAGTGATGTCATTGAATGTTTGGTAACGTACGCACATCTGTATCTTGCTCGTTCTTTTTCACAAAAGGCATACGTGAAACGTAGGGTGACATGGATAGCCTAACAAACCCCTGGCTGAGTATCTCACCCAGCTACTTTTGGCTTGGTCAACTCGTGGACGCTCATCCAACAGGTTCCTTAAAATTGAGGCCTACTGCCCGGCTTCAGATCTATCTAGTAATCGACGTTGTGTTGCAGAGGTAACTTGGAGATAGTGAACCGAGAATTACCCCTTCAAACTCCTTGATGAAGGATGCAATCTCTTCTAGAAAAGTTGCAAAATTTTCAAAAACTGTGACCGATGAGGTTGATGTTGTCTCATCCACTAATACAATCTCCATTTTCCCCCCTAGTTCCACGTGGACTAGCCACACTTCTGCCCCATATTGCAGATACAATCTAGCCACATCCAGCAATATCAGCTACGCGCATCATTTTCCTCAGCTACTTCCTCCTCTACTGTTTCCTACAANTAAGTTTCTAGAAGGCCAGGTGAGGGTCCAGGAAGGTGGCACACCTTCTAGAAGGGGTGACTTGTCCTACAAGGCATCTAGAGGTGTCTTGGTCTTCTGGACACCTTCCCTCCTACTAGAAGCAAGCTGAGGAATCTAGGAAGGGGCAGAAGCTTCTAGAGGAGGGAAGGGATGCCTTCCTAGGTGGGAAAAAGGACAGCCTACCAATAGACACTCTAGAAGCCATAGAATCTGCTAGGAAGCTTCAAATCTGGCATGCTTTGGTGTTCTGGAAAGCTTAGATCAGTGGCTATAAAATGCCACTGCTTGTGAGCCTTGATCAAGAGTTTTTTCCCAGTCAATTGAGGCCAAAACTATTGCCACACTCTCTGACCAGTTTTCTGCCATCCTTGGAACCAGTTGCCTCCACAGTTTCAGTCTCTCCAAAAACAGGTTGTTGGTGTGAACCAACCACTACTAGGGACACTCTAGGGTGCACACTCACCCTCAGGCCAACACCATCCAGTAGCCTTGGTACTCTTTGCTAACTCTTGCAACTCCTTGTATATACTCATAGGAGTATCGCCACTTAATCTTCCTCGTACCCGTTGTCAAACTCTGCGATCTCAAGAATCCTTGTCTTTGGTGATGTGAGCCGTTCAGTTGGAAAATCGTCTATCGCATATTTTGTTTTGACTGGAGAAGAGTTTTGCTGTCTAATACTGTCGTTTTCTGTTTCCTGACTCCTCAATTTTACTCTATGACTTGCCACCCTTTGGTCTATTGCTTCCACCTCCGAAAGTTGTGCAATGTATGACCCAGCTTCCCACAAGTCTAGCACATTCCTTTGGAGTTTGCATGATCAAAGGAATCATGCGTAGTGGTCACATTGGGAGCTCGCTCGAGAGTCGAATGTTCTTCTTGGGGAGTACTACTTCCCGCACACGTGCATTTTAAAGCTTCTCCATTGTCGCTTTGAGTTGCTGGAGGAGATGGGTATTGAGGTTCTTGAGTCTCAACATTTTTTGGTACATTCTTTTACTAATGCAAGCTCATTAACTAGTGCCTCCCATTGTGCCAAGTAACATCCCGACAAGCAACAATGGAGGCAAAGGGTTTTCCGAGCCTGAGGGTTTCATTACTATATTGGTCATCGAAGTTGTTGGTGATGCGCAATTCATTCCACAGATTGCTGCTACTGTTTGGTCCATGTAGAGAGCGTCGTTGCCTGCATGCTCCTCATACTCCATGGCGGGAACCTTTGCTGACTATTACTGTTAGGCACTCGATGTATTTTTTCCATTTACCATTGTCGTCGTGAAGTTTGTGAGCTTCTGGATGGTGGAGATGCACTGTACAACTTGTGTGAGGTTTTCACATCGTAGTTGATGCATTGGTTGATCTTCCAGCCCTGCTAGGCTCTGATACAAAATGTTCCACCACGCAGAACATGGATGGTTCATAGGGGTAAGGTGCAGAGGAGACAAATGAAGGACTTGGAACAATCAGAAGATGTGTACTCAGTAGTAACTGTACTTCAATGACAAGTTTCAGACATGTAGAGTGCATATGTAGAATAGCGAGAAACACAATGAGGCATAAGTTGGACCTTGGACGCTCGTGTAGATAGACGCGTGTGACGCATGCTATATCAAGAGTGGTCACTTCAGGAAATTCCCTCAGGAAGCCAAGGGGTTTGGAGTACAATAAGCCACAGCTTTATGAAAGTGTAGCATCGTCTGGAACTCCACCGGACACTATCAATACATTTGCATGATTTGTGTTTTTTTTTACCATTTTAGAAAGTGGTCAAGTGCATCAGATTTTTCCAGAACAAAACACTCGAAGCCTGGGAAGGTGGACAGAATTCTCTTGGCCTATCGATGTAAAAATCCTAAGATAGATGCTTCATGGGCCATGACTTTAACTACTCATGAAGTTTGGAGACTCGTGTACGTCTAGGACGTAACACTCTCAATGGCGTTAGATGTCTAAAACAGCTCCTCAATGTTACGTCTTAGACATGAAAAAGAGTTCCTCACCTCCGTGAGTGGACATTGCTGTCACTAAATGTATGGCCTATCGTGTGTCGACCACATGATTTACACACTAAACGGCTGAGGGAGTTTTGGCCACCTGCCCCGAATCTCGTTGTTCCGCTCCCGAAGTCTTTAACACATTTGACCAACTTGCATAAAGTGCGAAAAATCTGTCACAACTAATATCCATGTTCTGATACTGTTCTGAAGAATTATTGACAGTGCTCGACTTTTACCCCCTAAATTCTTGGTGGAGTTTCTTAATGCCACCACTCACGACATGGAATTGCACAAGTTACATGAAGCAACCATCCAAGACACAACGTATGCCTGGTTCTAATTCTTGCTATCATACACACGCACTCTCTCTCTCTCTCTCTCTCTCTCTCTCTCTAAACACCCAACACGTGTCATAAAAATACTTACTATTGATTGTAGATTATCCAACTGTCTCATTTTCCGTAGTTTTCTTCTGCTCCACACCTCATCCCTGTAAACCACCTACATTCCGCTCGCCGGAACACTTGGTATCTGAGTGCACTGGTGCTGGAGGGACAACCAACGCATTCATTACAAGGTGAAAACATTGCACGAGGCTTCGGCATATCTCTACCTTGCAGAATTCTGCAAAATTTGCAACAATGTTGGCGAGCAGAGCAAGCGCACTCTCTGATGACCAGAAATAACCTGCAATGACTCTGCCGATTGAGGATCATTACCATGCATTCAATGATGCTCTCGAGGTAAACCAGGCAGCAGCGCCAACCTTCATAGCCACGACCATGATGGCCAATCCGGTGATGGATTCCTTAAGCCCCAAAAACCCTTCGATTGCGCTGTTACCCGCTGGGAAAACATCTGGCACGATGGAAAAAACCGGTCGACAAGCTCATATCAACGAAGGCGTACACCAAAAGTTATTGGGACTCAAGATCCTCAACACCCATCTGCTCCAAGAACTCAATGCGGCAATGGAGGAGCTACAGAACATCCTGACGGGTAGGAAACAACACCCAGTGAGAGAAGCATTTAGCACTCATTTGAGCCTAAAACCTGACCAACACTTTCTTAGTTATTCAATCTTACAAACTCCAAAGGATTGTCTGTTTGGATGTGGCTGAAAAGTTTGGAGGTGTACTTCACCGCTGCTTGGGTCAATAAAGATAAACATAAGAATGACCTCACGGCTTCGCTTTTACGTGGCACGATTTTAAGTTTGCAGTCCAATTTGTAGACCATCCTAAGACAAGAGGATACCGTCATAGCCAGATCAATGGCTCACGCGACCAGTCTAACGCTGCCAACTGCAGGTTTCCTATCTCTTCAGTAAATTAATCCAATGTGGCACAACTCACTCACTCCACCAAGACGTTGGGCGGACTTCATGCGCTCCTTACTTACACACTTTGGAAATATGACTGAGAAGTCTGGCACATGGTACAAGATTTAACAATTGCATCAGCAGTCCAGGGTGGCAGACTATGCGCATTGTTTCTACAAAATCATCACCATCTAAACCTCATCCTTGAAGAACTCTGTTTCTACTAAAACAACAGCCTCAAGCACAAAATCCAGTAAGAAACTACCATGTTAAACATCCACGTTGACCTTCCACGAATGATCACAATAAATTATCGGATGGAAATTGCCGACTATCATGTTTGGATGCAGGAATCCCACAACTGGTGATCCCAAAGCCACAACTTACATCGTGGCAGAGAAAAGCCACCCTCGGAATCCTTGTCCTTTATGAATATTGACGCCATAGAGCAATGCGATCAGCTCTTGTGCTGGAATTAGGTCGGCACTAATGGGTGTAGAGGCACCCTCAAGGATTTCTAGCTCTCACTGATACACGCTACCAGTGTTTGGGGCAGCCAATGGACACCTTTGGTGAAGAGTGTGGAGCACAAGGATCACGGATGTGAGTGGGAAGAACATATCGCATTCAGTAGAACTGAATCAAAACACGTTTTTGATAGTTACCAGAGTGAGATTACATCAGCACATAATAGTGCGTAATCTAAGCTTTCCAACACATCCAAGGACGTCCAAATCAGAGCAGTAGAGCCCCTGCTATAGCCGTCAAAGTAACCCTTGGTAGAGCCGCCCACTTTGCCTTGCACGCTAGGCAATGGGAGGCACTTTGTTGATGACCCGTCAGAGCGCCGTTCCTCAACCAGAAGTCAAGGAGAAGGTCACTCTGGTCACGAGGGTCCCTCTGGTCACTTCTTCCATGCCCCTGGTGCATTTGGAGCTCATTGGAGACGAACTCAGATCACTGGCAGTTGATTATCCCGCCACCTATTGCAGATACCAGAGTCCACCTGCCCAACACCCAAACTTTGGACTAGGCCAACTCTCTGAATACTCACTCAAATCAAGCAATTCAAAGCTCGATCTTGCATTGAAAAATCCAAGGAATCATCGTTTGAATTCAGATTAGTTGTTATACCACTCCTCAATGGTCAAACCAGGGAGTACAATCAACCGCACTCATAGTAAGGGACACACCATGTCAACAATCTCCCCCTTGCACCGCAGCCTTGATACCCTGTCCTTGGAACAAGTAGCATTTGAAGCCTCACAGTGTAGACCAAGCAGTTACACCCATCGTTGATGATGGTATGTGGCACTCTATGTTGCCGCATGATATGATTTCAATACAATTCTGTTGTTCCTCCTGTGGTGACGGTGGTCACCATTGGTATAAAGTATGACATCTTGGGAAATGTTTCCACCACCACGAGAATGGCGTCATATCACTCTGGCATGACAGGAAGTCCTGTCACAAAATCCAGGCTGATGTCGAGCCATAAATCCATTGGAACAGGGAGTGTTTGAAGTAGTCCTTTGGGCCTTGTGCAATGGGATTTTTGCCATTGAAAAGTGTCACACAAGTTACAAAATGCTGTTAAGTTGGTCTGCATTTGGTCCCACCAGTATTACTCTAAGAGATTCTTGAGCATCTTGGCCTTTTCGAAGTGTCCACTCGGTCCTGTGTTGTGGAGTTCCTTCAATAGCATTCATCATAGCTCCTCGTTTGGTGGTACAATGAGTGGCGAGTAAATCATCATCACCAGTAAGGGTTGTCAAACCAGAATTTGGCATTGTTGTTCTTGCCAAACTCCTTGTATTCCTCCACAAACAGTCGTGCGAGGTATGGACCTTGTTCGACGAGCAATGTGCTGATCAAGGCCATCAAGTCTGACCAACAGCTTAAAGTATCCACTGGATTTGTTTTCTTGAGGTAATTTCTCAACACTGTAGCCAATGTTAGACTCAAGGAACTCCATCCTTTGAGTTTTTCAACACTGCATTTTTTGCTAAGTCTTGAGATACTGGAGTTTATGGTGGTCGGTGCAAACGGCACATCTTTGTCATTCTAGATAGCACCGCCACGTCTTGAGTCTGAATAACTACAATTTTTTTTCGTGCACTGTAAAGCTTAGTTTCATCTCGTGTGTTTTTTGTGGCATACATGCAATCGGTTTTTCTCCTCCACCATTTGCTTGGAGGAGAACCACTTCGATTGCTCAATTGGATCCGTTGGATGTTAGGGCTGGCACCAAGGTCAAAGTGTTTCTAGAAGAGTTCAAAGCTTCAAGTTAGCTATCCCCCCAGCTCCACTTGATGGTTTTACAAGTGACATGGGGGAGAGGCGCTGACAGTAGAGAGTAATCCTTTACAAATCAATGATAGCAGTTACAGAATCCCACTACCTGTACGTTCCGAACGTTGGTTGGCATTGGCCAATCAGCAACTGACTCCACCTTCTTCCGGTCCATGGTGATCCGTCCGTCACCGATA
>SZWC01013241.1:26559-58150 GCA_023375785.1 Penium margaritaceum | reverse complement strand
GGGGAGAGGCGCTGACAGTAGAGAGTAATCCTTTACAAATCAATGATAGCAGTTACAGAATCCCACTACCTGTACGTTCCGAACGTTGGTTGGCATTGGCCAATCAGCAACTGACTCCACCTTCTTCCGGTCCATGGTGATCCGTCCGTCACCGATAGTGTTGTTCAAAAACTCGAGCAAACAGCAAGCAAAATCGCAATGTGACATTTTTTCGTTAAAGCTCTCCATTTGTCAAATCTCAAGATTTTTATGGAGATATCTATCATGCTTCTCTAGGGTGTGACTGTACGCCAAGATGTTGTCTAAGCATGCGACGTCAGAGTCATCAAGGTATTGTAAATAAATAGTATCCTAATCCTGCCTTGATTTGCACATAGACTAAAGCCAATGGTGTTCAACCCTGTTCCGTGATTCTTTCTAAGTTCGTTGTGACTGTGAAGAAATATCTTGGCATGGTTATGAAAATTCGTGTGCCAGCTTTCTGGGGTCATTTTTCCGACTATTTTATTCCATAAACAGGCAACAGGATGACGTTGGTTCTTTACCCGCGCTGAATTACTCGTGAGTTCAGGTCTCAGTGCATGGTGAAGGTGGCCAAACTCCCTCTGCGAGTTGCTGAGGGAGGCTCAGCACACGCGCCAAAGCGTGAGGCAAGCCTCTCTCAGCTCATGCATCTAACGCACCACCCCGCCTTGGCTGCTCGAATTCAAGCGTTTGAATTTGAGTGGTCGAATCCTCCACCTGCGTCGGACTGTGGAAGGTTGAACCAGATCACTCCAAAACTTCCCAGCCTATGTATCCATCTGCCTGATNGCATGCGACGTCAGAGTCATCAAGGTATTGTAAATAAATAGTATCCTAATCCTGCCTTGATTTGCACATAGACTAAAGCCAATGGTGTTCAACCCTGTTCCGTGATTCTTTCTAAGTTCGTTGTGACTGTGAAGAAATATCTTGGCATGGTTATGAAAGTTCGTGTGCCAGCTTTCTGGGGTCATTTTTCCGACTATTTTATTCCATAAATAGGCAACAGGATGACGTTGGTTCTTTACCCGCGCTGAATTAATCGTGAGTTCAGGTCTCAGTGCATGGTGAAGGTGTGCGTGTGCCAAACTCCCTCTGCGAGTTGCTGAGGGAGGCTCAGCACACGCGCCAAAGCGTGAGGCAAGCCTCTCTCAGCTCATGCATCTAACGCACCACCCCGCCTTGGCTGCTCGAATTCAAGCGTTTGAATTTGAGTGGTCGAATCCTCCACCTGCGTCGGACTGTGGAAGGTTGAACCAGATCACTCCAAAACTTCCCAGCCTATGTATCCATCTGCCTGATATTGGGAGTGGCCCATAATTCTGCCAAGATTGTTACAAATAGATGAAAAAAAAATCCTTTGCAAATACCCATGGACATTTAGGCAGGAGTAGGGTGTTTATTTCCGACACAAAGTTTCCAGGGGCATTTGTAAGTCTAAACATCATGTCTATAAACTCAAGTACCCGTGTTTGGTTCAAAATGACATCTTCTCAATGTCATTATCAGATACACGGATCTCATGTTTAGCCCTGAAAATGTCAACATGGGTGCAATTTCTCGTCCCATGGAGATGGCCAAGAAAAAATGTTTGCTCACAGAAGGGAGTAGTGGTTCTTGGTGGCGATGTCGGTCAATGCCTCGTTATCCACACACATATGCATCTCACCATTTTTTTTTCCTTTTCCTTATAGAAAACACAGGCATGGTGTAGGATGGCATCGATGAACCCTTGACCAAGCATTTCATCCAGCTACCTTTTTAATTCGGTCAGTTTGTAGTCACTCACCTGAAAGGTTCCCTTGACCGTCGGTCTGCTACTCGACTTTGGGTCTATTTGGTGATTGAAACCCGCTTTTGGAGTAAGATCTCAAAGTAGTTCATTGGGATAAATCCCTTAAAATTCCTTGATGAGAGGCACAGACTCCTCCAAAATGGTTGCAGGATTGTCAAGTGTCGAGGCTGATGTTGTCGCATATGCTGTCACAATTTGTTCTTCTTTCCTTGCTTCCACATGGATGAGGAAAACTTGTGCTCTGTGTTGCAGGTATCATTTGGCCACGTCCAACGACATCAACCGCATGTGACATTTAATGAGTGTTTTAACTTCCATTGTTGCTTACTCCACTGCTGCTTCCCGTGACTGCCATTGTGTCATGGGTTGCTTGATGAAAGGTGGGTATCAATTTTTGCTATCAATACTTATGTAGACCGCTCTGCTGCTCCACTCTACCTATGGATTGTGCTGGTACAATTATGTTTTCCCAAGGATGATTTTGTGGTTGCTTATGGGTAAGCAGTCCAGAATGTTACATAGCAAAAAACTTTGAATTGCAGTCGGAGTGGTTTGCAAAGTTGATGGATGTATAGCCCTCCATCGACATTTTTTCCTTCAAATACCCCTGATTTGGTGTTCATACCCAGATTCTAAACCATGTTGCTACTTTTAAAACTATGCAAAGCTCCTCCGTCCAGCAGTGTTGGTACCATTCTATGACTTTCACCACCTCTTGATTGTATTCGTAGCTGTATCACTAATTGGTCGTCCTTGTAGTCCTCGTTGAGCATTGCGATTTCAATAACCCTTATCAAGAGTGCTTTGAGCCGTTCAGATGGGCGATTGGTTGGCGTAGATTTTTTCTAATCGGATAGGAGGCTTGCTATCTGCTTGTACCCTTTCATGACTCCTCATTTGTTTTGGCACCCCCTCTCCCTTTTGGCCTATTAATGCCCTTTCTGTTAACATGGTGTGCCCCTTTCCATGAGTTTCGATGAACGTATTCCCTGGTTCAACCACCAAGGAGTGGTAGAACACCTGATCTGATTTTTTTTTTTGTTTTTGATTTCTTGTATTTTGAAATGCAAGATTGAGCTTTGAATTGCTCGATTTAAGTGAGCATTCAGAAAGTTAGCCTAGCCCGAAGTTCGGGTGTTGGGTGGGTGGAATCTGGTACCCGCCATGGGTGGCAGGATAATCCACCACCAGTGATCCGAGTTCATCTCCAATGAGCACCAAATGCACCACGGGCATGAATGAAGTGACCAGAGGGACCTCCTTGACCAGGGTGACCTTCTCCTTGACTTCTGGGTGAGGAAAGGCACTGTGACAGGTACAGGTCATTGTCGAAGCGCCTCCCATTGCCTAGCGTGCAAGGCAAGGTGGGCAGCTCCACCAAGGGTTACTTTGACGGCCGTAGCAAGGGCTCTACTGCTCCGATTTGGGAGTGCTTGGATGCACTATCACAGGCTATATCTGATGTAATCTCACTATACTAAGTAACAAAAATGTGTTTTGGTTCAGCTCTACTGAATGCAACATGTTCTTTCCACTCACATCCGTGATCCTTGTGCTCCACACTCTTCACCAAAGGCGTTCATTGGCTGCCCCAAACATTGGTAGCGTGTATCAGTGAATGCTAGGCATCCTTGAGGGTGTCTCCATGCCCACTTGTTCCAGCGAAGGGTTATGGACCCACATGCCTCGAAGGACCCTAGCTCTACAACTTTCACGCTACTTCCACGCGCCATGACAATGACCGAGCAAGTAAGCATCGGCGCTGTCATGAAGTTTGACGAGAATGGCTCCCCCTTGTGGAGGGGGCAGTTTCACGTCCACCTCAATGACAAGGGCCTGCTTGAGCTGGTCAAGGGTGAAGAAAAAGTCCCTCCGGCAACTGCAACACCAGAGGAAGTGGGAAAGGACAAGAAGCACAACAAGAAGGCGCTTGCTTTGCTGGTGTTAATGCGAGCTCTGACATGGCTCGCAGTGATTCAAGGATGCACGAAGGCTGCGGAGGCCTGGAAGAAGATCTGCACCATCTACCAGTTCACCAACCTTGCTAACCAGCTCTTTGTCTTCAAGAGGCTCGTCACCCGAGCCAATGAAGGAAACGACATCATGGAGATCCTTCAACAGATTGAGTCCCTTGCTACCAAGTGCGTAGCCAGTGGATGGTAGGTCGACCCTTAGCTACAAGCCATGATCCTCCTCCTGGCCTTGCCGGACAGTTGGAGTCCCATGATCACCGTCGTAGGCGGTTGGTCCGCTGACAAGCTGAAATACCTGAAGGTGGTTGAGTACGTCCGCAATGAATGGATGCGGTGTGGTGGGAGAGAGAGCGGGGCATCATCAAGTTCCACCTATGCCGTCCGCCCTCAAGGTGGAGTGGGAGGCAAGAAGGGGAAGGGTGCCAAGCAGGACACCATAAAAGGTGCAAAGAAGGGGGAGTGCTACGTGTGTGGCAAAGAAGGCCACTGTGCACGCAACTGCCCTAATAGGAAGTCGGACCAATCGGAGAAGGCTGGAAAGAAGGAAAACCATGCAATGATGGCAAAGGATTTCGCTGACATGACAGATCCGCGAGTCTCCGTGATTGACTCCGGATCGGGCCGCCACACCTAATGCAAGTGGACAGCATTCATCACCTATGGTGCCTCGGAGGGGCGCATGACGGTGGCCAACGGCAAAACAGAGTTGGCTGCCGGTGAAGGCAACATTCGTATTGAGGTGGATGTGGGCAGAGAAGCTGTCATTAGCACAATCCACGACGTGATCTACATGCACAACTTTGGGAAAAATCTACTGTCACTGAGCCACCTTACCGACAAGGGACTCGAGGTGCTCTTCAACAAGAAGGAGGCCATCATCCGGAAGGAGGAGGACGGCCAGGTGATTGCACGTGGAAAACGAAAGGACGACTTGTACCTGCTCTGTGCAAAGATCCGGGGATGCCGGACCAGGTCCGATGTTTCCCACCTCGCAGATAAGGATGATGGAGACCTGGACCTTTAGCACCGTCGCCTGTATCACATCGCTCCTTCAACTGTGAGAAACATTTCCAAGGAGGAAGTGGTGCGAGGCCTTGAGTTCAAGAGTCTTGACGCAGCCAAGAATTCCGTGTGCGAGCCGTGCGTGGTTAGCAAGGTGACATGGCAGCCGTTTGATGGCAAAGGGGTGTGTGCATCAGCAAAGTTGGAGGTGGTGCACACTGATATGTGTGGGCCATTTGAGAGCTCCATCGAGGGTGCTTGCTACTTTGTGACCTTCATCGACGATCATAGCCACAAGCTCTATCTCTACATCATCAAGAGGGAGAGCGATGTGCTGTCGTACATGCATGAGTTCGTGACAGCAGTGGAATGGCAAACATCTTGAAGGTAGAGGAGTCCTGGAGCGACAACGGCGGCAAGTACAAGGGCTAGTTGGCATGGATGAAGAGCAAGGGGATCGCGTGGCAGAAAACTATGCCACATTCTCCGTAGCATAACAACGTTGCCAAGAGGACAAAGTGCACCATCCTCGACATGGTCCGATCCATGTTGAGCAATGCCGGCCTCGCGCCACGGTACTGGGGTGAGAAAGCGCGGACAGCTGCGAACATCATGAACTTGGCACGGACAAATCCATTGAAAGACACAGAGTCCAATGTGTGGAAGACGCCACAAGAGGTGTGGAGCGGGATGAAGCCAACTGTGGCTCACCTCCTCATGTTCAACTGCGTTGCACATGCTGTTGTGCAGGCACGGGAGGGGCGGGGCAAGCTGGACCCGCGGACTCGCCGGTGCATCTTCGTCGGGTACGAGAGCGGGAGCAAGTTGTACTGGCTCTTCAACCTGCAGAGGCAGCATTTTGTGAAGAGTCACACCATCATTTTCAATGAGGACACCCATTAGATGGACAAAGATGGGGGTCTCTCCAAGCGTGGGGAGTGGCTGCCACTCCTTGAGGGGGAGACACAGGAGGATGCAAAACAGGGTGACATCCGAGCAGCTCCAAGCAACGAGAACCATCCACGAGATGGGGGAGCCGCTGATCTGCTTTCAGCCAAGTTAGACAATGAGTCTCAAGCACCAGAAGTAGTGGAGATGAATGAGGAGGCGAGAAGTGAGCCCGCATCTCCTGAGTCCCCGAGAGAGGGGGATCAGGCCAGGGATGTGACTGGCCTCGCAAGAGGGCAGGAGCGGCAACTTCAACAGCAACAGCCTCGGAGAAGCAGAGGCGCAAGGAGGATGAAAAAACAGTATGATGCCGTGAAGGGCATCTTGACTAGGTTTTCTTGAGCGTTCTTTGCACAAGAGGAGCCCAAGACCGTCAAGGAGGTGTTGTGGAGGAAGGATTGGGCTATCTATATCTATATCTATATCTATATCTATATCTATATCTATATCTATATCTGTATCTATATCTATATCTATATCTATATCTATATCTAGCATGGAAATCCATGCAGTCTCCACATCAGCAAGCTCAAGCACTATCAAGAACCTTTCGATAGGTTCCCCGGAAGAAATGTTGCTCTACCTCCAATCCAGGTGGAGACATGGAGTAAATGATTGAGGAGATCCTTGGACATCAACTCCGTGGAAAAAACAACCAAGTAGCTGGTCAAGTGGCATGGCTATGATGCCAGGCACAATAACTGGGAGCCTCACCACAACCTTTGAGACATCAATCACCTTATTGTGTATTACTACAGGTGTTACTGGCCTACGTCTACTAGTGTAGTGGGATGTCACGGCTAAAAGGGGGGATAGTAGTACGTCCCAAACGTACATGTGTTCCTCCACTCCGCCAGTTGGCATCTTTATTACTGCATTTTTTCCCATCACATGTCAGCCAGAGGATTTCTACACCGAACGGTCAAGGGAGTTATGGCTACCTGTCCCAAATTTCTGTGTTCCACTCCCAAAGTCACTGACACATGTGACCACCTTCTCAAAAGAACGATGTGAGTGTCACAAATCATATCAAGTTGTTCAGACAAGATAGTGGCAATTCTTGAATCTTATAAGGTCACGCCTTTGTACTCTCAAAATCTCCCAACTTCTCAGCAAATTTTCTTGAAGTGACCATTCATGGCGGTGTTATACACGTCACTCAACTCGAGCGCCAAAGATCCAACATGTATCTCATTGTGATTCTTGTTATTGTATATATATGTTCGACATATGTGACATTTGACATGGAAGTACATTTACTGCAAAACATGAAGTATCCAACTATCCTAACTTCTTAAATTGATGTCTGCGCTGCACATCATCCTTTAGGACCACCTATGTTCTGCTCGGTGTTATACTCTATACTCCAAAAGCTCTTCAAATTTCTCAGACAGTTTCTCAAAGTAGCCTATCACAGGGCAACATCAGACGTGTTGCTCAACTGGAGCGTCGAAGATCCCAAGTATGTTCCATTTGTGTATTTGTTATATTTCCCCTCAACACTCCGGCCATTGTCATTGTAGTACACTTATTGCTAAAAAAACATTAAATTGCCTCAATTCCCTAGATTTTGTTCTCTTTGGGACCTTCCAGCTCAGAAAAATAGTTTTTCAGCTCAATGTTACAGCACAAATGTACATGCATCACTAAACTCCACGAGTCGGAATTTCTGTCCTTGCATTCATGGCCCAACACACGCTGACCTCATGATTCTTATGTCGTTCAGTGGAAGACATTTTGGCCATCTGCCTCAACCTCCGGTGTTCCATTCTCAGAGTTTCTGACAACTTTGACCACTTTGCAGAAGGTTAGACAGAAGTATCGCAAGTTGTATTGAGGTTCTGTTAACGTTTGGTTGGCTTCTCAATGGAACAAGACATTTGTAAAACCGCGGCTCAATATTCTTGAAACCCCAACTTCTTGGTGGATCTTCTTGAAGTGACCACTCATAGAGCGACGTCTCATGCGTCACTCAGGTCGAGCGGCAAAGACCCGACATTTGACTCATTATGATTCTTATAATTGTATATATGTGCTCGACTTGTTTGAAACTTTTCATTGAATTACACTTACTGTTTCATGCAAAGTCTCCATTTGTACCAATTCCTTGAATCACCCACCACTCTACACCTCATCCCTGGAAACCATCCATGTTCTGCTTGCCGTAACACTTATAAGAGTGTAGCAGAAGTGGAGGGACAGCCAAAACAGCAACCTCGCACAAGGATTTAACACATCTCCACTGTTTATAAGTTTGTAGGCTTCACGACGACAATGACGAATGAAAAAAGCATACCAAGTGATGAGTAGTAGCAATTGGCAAAGACTCCAACGATGGACGACCAGCAATACGCAACCACCGACACTCTCCAGGCCAACCAGGCAGCAACAGCAACTCTTACAGAAAATTGCACAACACTAAAGGCCTTGACAGCCGACTCGGTGATGGATTCCTTGGGCTTGGTGGACCCTTCACCCGCACCAGTTGGACACCTGGCACAATGGGAGGCTCCGGCCGACAGGGACACATCAATGAAGAACTATACCAGAAGCTATCAGGACTAAAAAGCCGCAAAATCTATCATCTCCACCAAATCAACTCAGCGATGAAGGAGCAACAGAATTTGCATGCATAGAAAGCAGTACTCATTGAGAGAAATCTTCAACTCTCAAGTGAGCCCCAGATTCTGCCGGTCCATGAACTCAAAGGAACCAAAGGTCAAGATGTGGCTGATTAGATTGGAGGTGTACTTCACTACAACTGGGGTCAACATTCTCAAAACAAAGATTCACCTTGAGGCCTCGCTTTCTCTTGGCACAGCTTTGAGTTGGTGTTCTGTTCTAAAGATCATCCAACGGCAGTAGGAGAGTGGTGGAGCTCAATCAATGGCTCATGTGACCACTCTTACATCGTCAACCGGAGGCGTTCTACCTCTCAAGTAGATCAACCTGACGTGGCATGACTCTCTCACCCACCAAATAAATTAATGGACTTCACACATGCCACACTCGCACGCTTTGGAAAATTTAGCAAGAAGTGTGAAGCACGGTATCTGCTTCGATGCATACATCAACAATCCAGTGTGGCAAAGTACACGTAATTTTTTTACAGAAGGAAAGCCCATAATGACATCATTCCCAATGAACTATGTTTCTACTATAACAGTGGCCTCAAGCATAACATTTGGCAAGCAATTGCCATGTTTGGCATCCAAGACGAACGTCTCTGGATGATCAAGCAGCCGATTGCATCCACAGTGGTGACTATAATGCTCAGATGCAGGAATCCAATGGCCGGTGACCCCAAGGCCACAATCCTTATTCTGGCAGAGGAAATTCCCAGTCGGCGGAGACCTCCTCTCTGATGGAGATTGACACTATTGATCAACGCAATCAAGGACTCTGCTTAAACTGTGGGAAGCCAGGGCACATCTTGCACAAAAGTCAGAAACGACAGCAGAAAACCAAAAGGGACTGAAGCCACAAAGAAGAAAATGAGGAGTTGGGAAATGGAAAAGGACAGAAGTAGACGGTGGAACTCCTGTCTGGTAAAAAAAATCTGCGCCGGCAGATCGCCCATCTGAGCGGCTCACGTTGTTTCAGACGATGGTCCCTTAGAAAGCGAAAATTGACGAGGGATGTGAGGACAACCCACCAACGATACTTGCACGAGTACAGCTGAGGGATTGTGAAAGTCGCAGAATGGCACTAGCACTCCTAGATGGAGAGCTTCTTACAGCTTTGGAAGCAATGAACAGGTTCAGAAGCTGGGTTTGCAGACCAAAACTGGGGTGTTTGAAGGAAAATCAGTTGACGGACAACTACAACTCACTCCGCTTCGTGAACCTCTCCGGCAACAAATCAGAGATCTACTTCCCAAAACGGTCTGGAGAACTTGTCCAATGAGTGACGGTAAAATCATCCTTAGGTTAGATTTTATGTACCAGCATAATCCTCACGTATACTGGAGCAACGGATCTGTGTATGTCAGGATAAATGGTAGAAAGTGACACTTTCCTCTAGTCAAGAAACCCACAACGCAACGGCGGTTATGGGAAGGAGCAGAGGTGAAAGTAGCAAAGGAAGTTGCAGAATTTACAAAATGCCAGCCGTGTAACATGGAGTTCAGGTGTGACTAGTCCACGTGGAAACAGGAGAAGCAAAATAATTCGTAGCAACAGAGCTGACCACATCGGCCTCAACATCTGACAAGTTCGCACTCGTTCTGGAGGAGTTTGTATTGGTGGACAAGGAGTTTGAAGGGATTCCTGATGAACTCCCCGAGAATTACCTCCGTATCAAAACGTCGACCGCCAGATAGACCTCAAGCAGGACAACAAACTAACAGTGAAGGGGACCTATCAGATGACCCACCACGAGTCAACTAAACTTAAAAGGCGAAAAGTTGAGAAGTTTGGTCAGGGGTTTATTAGACCATCAACTTTACACTACATGGCACCTGTACTTTTTGTAGAAAGTAAAACCGGAGAGATGAGGATGTGGGTTGACTACCGGAAATTGAACAACATCACCATCAAGAACAGCTACCCTCTTCTGTGAGAAGACAACTTTTTGAACAAATCTGCGGAACACAAATTTTCACCAATATCAACCTACGCAGTAGCATCAAATCCACGCAATTGATCAGGACATTGCAAAAAAAGCGTTTCTCATCACGTATGGGAACTTCGAGTTCATGGTTATGCTGTTTGGACTAACGAACACCTCTGCAATGTCCATGGTGGCGGTGAACAGCATTTTACGTCTGTGCCTTGAAGACTTTGCATCGTATATCTCAACGACCTCCTGGTGTACAGTTGCACCCCGGAGGAGCGCACTGGATATCTCCAAAAAGTTCTCAAGATTTTACAAAGAGAGATAATTTCACAGAAAACTTTCAAAATGTATCTTCAGTCGCTGTTTGACTGACGGGCCACATCATCGGCGGCGGAAAAATCACCATGGACCCAGAAAAGGTGGAGGCACTTGTTTATTGGCCAACGTCAACCAACATTCAGGAATTCCAAGTGTTTTTTGGGTTTTTTCACTTATTACCATTGATTCGTAAAGGACTACACTCGAGTGCCAGAGCCTGTCTACAATCTCACTCATACAACCACCGAGTGGAGTTGGGGAGACAACAAACAAGAAGCGTCTAACTCTTGGAAAAATGCTCTGACCTTGGAGCCAACCCTAAAAATGGCACATCCAATGGTGGACTATGTCATGGCCATCGATGCGACCAGTTGAGCAATCAGACCCATTTTCCTGTAAGACAATGGGTGTGGAGAACAATTGTTCACGCACATGTCTCAAAAACTATGCGGAGCAGAACTAGAGTATGTAGTACACAAGAATGAGATTCATGCAATTGTGTATGCATTCCAAACATGGTGGTGCTACTTGGAATGCCGACAATACATCATCCGCATTGACCACAACTTGCTAATACATCTTAAGACCCAGCAGAATATGAGTCAACAAAAAACCCAATGGATGGAGTTCCTTTAGTCCAACTTCGACTATGACATCGAGTACCAACCTGGAAAAACAAATCCAACGAATGCTCTAATTCAGCCATAAGACTTGGTGGGTGAGATCAGCACACTACTCATCAAACTATAACTGTACCTTGCGAGGCTATTCACGAAGGGTTACGAGGAGTTTGACGGGTATGAGAAAACTAGGTTGCGGTTGGACGACCCATAGTGGCAATGGAAACTCACTTGAAAGGCCATCATACCACCAAACAAAGAGTTGTGACAGATGCTATTGGAGGAGTGCCACAACATAGGTCTAGGTGGAGACTTTGGCAGGGAAAAGATGCTAAAGGGACTGGTGAAGTATTGTTGCTGGGAAACGATGCAGAATGATTTGGAAGCCTTCTACAAATTGTGTGACACTTTTCAACCACAAAGATCTCATCACACATGGCCACAAGGACTACTCCAACCTCTCCCTATTCTGACAGAGCCGTGGATCAACATCAGCATGCATTTCATATTGCCCGCAGCTCCCATGGGTTATGAAACCATCCTCATGATGGTGGACATGTTTTAAGGAATGTCATACTTCATTCTTACGACAACTACCGTCACTGCAGAGGAACAATCACGAATATCTCTGAATAAGATTGTGCGGCTACACGATGTGACATGTACCATCATCATCCACTTCACTAGCCGTCTTTGGCTCAAACAGATAACACGTTATGGCACTCGGATCAAGCTATCAGTGTCCTTCCATCCTCAAACCAAAAGGCAGACTGAGTAGACCAATCAAATGCTCGAAGAACTCCTCCCACTTTATGTGTGACGCACGGCAATCATTGGGCAGCAAAGCTAATGATTGCTAAACTCGCATACAACTCTGCATCTTCCAACGCAATGGGTGAAATTGTGTTTGAGGTGGTCTATGGCAAACTTCCCCCCAAACCGGCTGGACTCCAAGGTTAGAGCAACATTTCTACGTTTCACATCCACACACATGATTTCTCCAAAAATTGGGAGGAAACACAACAGACTCTTCGAAGATACAAGGATCCATGAAACAAACAGCCAACCGACACCGCATTGATGACGTGTTTAGAGTTGATGATTGCATCCTACTCAGCTCCACAGATATGTAAACCCATGGACAGGACTTTCTGAAGCTCAAACCTTGATGGCAAAGACCGTTTGAGATCAAGTGAATACAAAGTCCTATCGTCGCTCAAAGTTTTCTACCCACAGCATGACAATGCACCCTGCCTTCCACGTCTGCAAACTCAATCACCATTGGAATCCCAGCGGGAGCTTCCCGCACCAAGACGTCACTCCTCGGCCTCCTATCCAAGTGAACGTGAGTACAGTTTACATGATTGAAGACATCATTAGAGATCCACACCATAGAAAAACAACCAAGTATCTCGTCAAGTGGCATGACTACAACGACGTGCACAACAGTTGGAAGCCCTACGACAACCTCCATGACATCGATCATCCGATCGATGGCTATTACCGTCATAACCAATCTACGTCTGCTGATGCGCTGGGAAATTGCAGCTAAAAGAAGAGGAACTCTTATGTCCCAGACATACACGAGTCCCAAAACTTCACAAGTGGGCATTTGTGTCCTTACATTCATGGCCACGGTACATCAAACTCACAGTTTTGGTGCTGTTTGGCCGAGGGCATTTTGGCCACTTGCCCCGGCCTCCTGTGTTCCATTCTTGAAGGTTCTAACAACTTCAAACACTTTCCAGAAGGTTGAACAGAAGTATCGCAAACTGTATTGATGTTTCCATATTTTTCGGTTGACTTCTCGGCATCGCTAGACGTTAATGAAGCTACTCCTGGAAACTCTTGAACCCTCCTGACTTCTCGGTGTTGTTTCTCGAAATGACCACTCACAACACAATGTCACGTACATTGCTTGGGTCAGGCGTCGAAGACCCAACATATGATTGTGAATCTCGTCATTGTACATATGTGCTTTGATTGTTCAACAATTTTCATCAAAGTATAATTTGTTATGTCCCAGACGTACGTGTGTCCTCAAACTCCGTGAGTTGGAATTTTTGTCCTTGTTTTTGTGGCCCACTACGCGTAGACCTCAGGATTCTTACGCTGATTGGCCGACGGTATTTTGGCCACCTGCTCCAGCCTTCTGGGTTACATTTATGGAGGTTCTGACAGCTTCAAGCATTTTCTAGAATGGTCAACAGAAGTATCGTGGCCCGTATTGGTGTTTCAATACCAGACGGTCGACTTCTCGACAGTACCATGCTTTCATAAAAATCACACCACAGTATTCTCAAAACCTCCCAACTTCTAGATGGAGTATCTGAAAATGACCACTTACAATGTGACATCACATGCATTGCTCGGCTCGAGTGCCAAAGCCCCAACATATGCCTCATTGCGGTTTTCGTCATTAGATGTATCGGTCGACGTTTTTGACACTTTTCATCAAAGCACACTTACTTCTTAATACAAGTTATCCATTTGTCTCAATTCCTCAAGCAGTCTACTTCTCCAAACCTTACCCCTGTGAACCAATCATGTTCCACTTGACGTAACTCTTGGTACCAGATTGTAGCAACACCGGAGGGGTATTCAATGCATTATCTATGAGGTGAAAACATCGCACGAGTCTTCAGTCTATCTCCTTCATTCAGAAGCTCAAATACGTCACGACGACAGTGGTAAAAGGAGTGAGTGCACCTGGAAACGAGAAGAATAACCAGTGAGAAATCCAGCAATGGAGGATGAGTAGCACGTGAACAATCGACGACCCCGCCTGGCCAACCCCACGACGGACCCCTTGAGCTTGGTAAACTATCCGCCCTCGCCGTTGCCTGCCAGTTCAACACCGGGCACAATGGGAGGTACCCACCGACAGGCCTGCATCAATGAATACCTGTACAAGAATATTTCAGGACTCGAGAGCGTTAATGTCTATCTTCACTCAACACGGTGATGGAGGAGCTACAGAATTTCCACGTGCGGGAAGTACTGCTCACTGAGAGAAATCTTCAACTCTCACGTGAACCTCAAATTTGACTAGCGCTCCCCAAACCGTTTGATCCTAAAAACTCATAGGGAACAATGTTCAGGACGTGGCTGACAAGTTAGAGGTGTTCTTCACCGCTGTTGGGGTCAACTACAAGAAAAAAAAATGACACTGCGGCCTCGCTTTTGCATGGCACGTCTTCAAGTTGGCGTTCTGATGTAAAGGCCATCCAACAGCAGCAAGAGACTAGTAGAGCTTGATCAACGGCTCACGCGGCCGCTCTCACATCATCAATTGCACGCGTTTTACCTCTCAAGTAGATCAACCTGACGTGGCATGACTCTCTGACTCCACTGGAGAACAAGAAGGACTTTGTACGCCCCACACTGGCCACTTATAGAAAAATGAACAAGAAGTCTGACGCACGGTAAAGGCTTCAACGCATGCGTGAGCAGTCTAGTGTGGCAGAGTATACACGGCGTTTTTGCAAAATCATCACATGTGGTGACCTCGTCCTGACGAAGTCTGTTGCTACTACATCAACAGCCTTACACAAGATATTTGGCAAGCAATTTCCATATCCGACTTCCAAGACAACCTCCATGAATGATTGGAGTAGCTGATTGCATCAATAGCACCAAATACAATGCTCTGATGAAGGAATTCAGTGGCAGGCGACCCAAAAGCCACAACCTTTATCATTGTCGAAGGAAATCCCAGTAGGCGGAAACCTCCTCTCTGATGGAGATTGACACCATCAATCAACAGCTCTACTAGACTTGCACAAAGCCGAGACACATCTCATGTGGCTGTTAGAAATAACAGCAGAATGCCAGAAAGGGGGAAAGCCAAAAAGAAAAAATGAACATTCGGGAAATGGCAAACGACAGGAGTAGACGGTGTAACTCCTGTCCGGTCAGAAAAATGTATGCTGGCCGATTGTCCATCTGAGCAGCTCATATCATCGCAGACGAGTGTCACTAAGACGGCAAAGTTCGACGAGGGATACTAGGAGAACCAACCGGTGATACTGCTACGAATACAAACGAGGGGTTGTAAAAGTCACAGAATGGTTAGGACAACTTGTCTAGTGAGCGGCCATGAAATCATCCTTAGGCAAGACTTCATGTACTGGCATAATCCGCAGGTAGACTAGAGCAGTGAGTCCGTGTACGTCAGCATAAATGGCAAAAAACGACACCAACCTATGGTCGAGTGACCCACAACACAATGGTGGTTAAGGGAAGTGCAGTAAAGGAAGTTGCATAAACTGCATAAGTGTAGCCGATATCTTTGAATGTGGCCAAGAGATGTATGGGAAATAGAGCTCAAGTGTGGCTAGTCCACATGGAAGCAGGGGAAGCGGAAGCAATCATAGCAGTAGAGGCGACCAGATCGGCCTTGACATCTAACAAGTTTGTACTCGTTCTGGTGGATTTTGTACCACTTGTCGAGGGGTTTTTCTTTGCAAACTTCCCCGAGAATTACCTGCGTAACGAAGTATTGATTACCAAATAGACTATCGGATGAGTGAGCACAAGCTGACCGAACTCAAAAGGCAATTGGATGAGTTGCTCGATCATGGATTAATTAGACCATCCACGCTACCCTACGTGGCACCTGTACTTTTGTGAAAACAAAAACCAGAGATTTGTAAATGTGTTTGGACTATCACCATCAAGAACTGCTTCTTTTTTTTTTTGGGTCTTTAAGATGGTCCAGGCAGAAAATGCCTCCCACCGGGCTCCCTTCCAGAAGCTGCTACCTTGGTGACTGTTTGATCTGCTCTACTATCACCATCAAGAACTGCTTCTTTTTTTTTTTGGGTCTTTAAGATGGTCCAGGCAGAAAATGCCTCCCACCGGGCTCCCTTCCAGAAGCTGCTACCTTGGTGACTGTTTGATCCGCTCTACTATCACCATCAAGAACTGCTATCCATTTTTGTGAATAGACAATTTTTTTACCAACTCCGTGGGGCACAAGTTTTCATCTTGTGGGCCTAAGCAACGGCTATCACCAGGTCTTCCAATCATATAAACACAATACAAAGATGATGTTTCTCATCATGTATATGCACTTTGAGTTCAGGGTTATGCCGTTTGGCAAAGTATTACTAGTGAGACAGTATGCAGGCCGGCGTGGCAGCTTTCAGCAAATCATGTGACACCTCTCAGTGACAAACATCTGGTCGCACGAGGCCACCACGACTACTCCAACCCCTCCCTATTCGGACAATGGGCCAACATCAACAAAGGTTTCATAACAAGACTACCCGCAACTACGAAGGGCTATGACGCCATCATCGCGATGGTGGAAATAACTTACAATGTATCACACTTCATTCCCTCAACGACCATTGTCACAACAGAGGAAGCATCACGACTGTTCCTAAATCAGATCGTGCGGCTACAAAGCATGCCAAAATCCATCATCAGTGATAGAGATGAACACTTAACTAGAAAATTTTGGCACAAATTGATGACACGTTATGGCTGTCAGATCCAGCTGTGAATGGCGTTCCATCCTCAAACCAATGGGCAGACCGAGCGGACGAATCAAATGCTCTAGAAACTTGTCCGCACTTCATGGAATCCACGTGGTACAGATTGGGTGGCAAAAATGCCGGCCACCAAACTTGCATGTAACTCTGTGACTTCCATCGCAACGGGTAAAATTCCAGTTGAGATGGTCTAGGGAAAACTTCCCGGCACACCGATAGGACTGCAACGAAAGAGCAACATTCCGGCGGTCAACATACACCGACGAGATTTCTCCAACGATTGGGAGGAAACACAACATACTCTTTTAAAGAGACAAGCAACTATGAAACAAGCAGCGGGACGGCATCGCAGCGCTGGCATGTTCAACGCTGGTGTCCGCATTCTCCTTAGCTCCACCAACATCAAACTACAAGAACAGGACCTTGCAAAGCCCAGATCCCGGTCCTTGGGACCACTTGAGATTGAGTTAATGCAAACCCCTATTGTCACTCAACATTACCTGCCTAAAAGCATGTCTAAAAGCATGCCTAAAAGCATGTCTAAAAGCATGTCTAAAAGCATGTCTAAAAGCATAAAGGCATAAGCCTAAAAGCATAAGCATAAAAGCATAAGCCTAAAGGCATGTCTAAAAGCATGCCTAAAAGCATGTCTAAAAGCATGTCTAAAAGCATAAAGGCATAAGCCTAAAAGCATAAGCATAAAAGCATAAGCCTAAAGGCATGTCTAAAAGCATGCCTAAAAGTATGCCTAAAACTTGAGTGATGCTTTTAGGCTAAAACCATCACTCCACCAAGTCTTCCACATCAGCAAGCTCAAGCACTACCTGGACCCCAATGAGAACTTCCCTAAAAGAGACATCACTCATTTGCCTCCTATTCAGGTGGACATGGATTCAGAGTATAAGATTGAACACATCCTTGGACATCCATGCTGTGGAAAAACAACCAAGTATCTGGTCAAATGACACGGCTAAAACACCGCGCCCAACAGTTGGGAGCCTTATGACACTCTTTGCAACATCCATCATCTGATTGATAGTTACTACCTTCGACACTGACCAACGTCTGCTTACGAGCCGGGATGTCGCCGCTGGAAGAGGGACAAGTGTTATGTCCTAGATGTACACACGCCCCTAAACTCTACAAATGGACGTTTCTATTCTTACATTTGTGACCTACTCCGTGTGAACTGAGGATTCTTCCGCCATTCTGCCAAGGTCATTTTTTCCACCTGCCCTGACCTCCGGTGTTCCATTCCTGAAGCTTCAAACAACATTGACCACTGTTTGGAATGGTCAACAAAAGCATCGTGAACTGTCTCCATGTTTTGACATTGTTTGGGCAACTTCTTGACGGTGCTGGAATTTTGTGTATTCACACTTCAGTATTCTCAAAACCTTACCAGTGTTTTTCGATGTGATTACTCACGGCATGACATCGCACGTGTCGCTTGGCTCAAGTGCCAAAGACCCAACATGTGCGTCATTTTGATTCTCGTCATTGTGTATGTTACATCCATGACATACACAAGTCCCTGAACTCCATAAGTTGGCATTTTTGTCGTTTCATTCATGGCCCACCACACGATGACTCCGAGATTCTCATGCCGTTCGGCCGAGGGAATTTTGACCAACTGCCCTGACCTCTGGTGTTCTGTTTCAGAATTTTTTGACAACCTCGACCACCTGCTAGAAACTTTGACAGAAGTGTCACAAAATAAATCAATCTTTTGATATTGTTTAGTCAACTTTCAACTTCGCTAGACTTTGAAAAAGATGCACCTCAGTATTCTCAAAGTTCCTTGACTTCTCAACAGAGCTTCTAGAAGCAACCACTCACGTGGAGACCTCACACACGTTGCTCCGCTCAAGTTCCAAGGACCGAATATGTGCCTCGTTCTCATTCTTGGCGTTATACATATGTGCTCGACTCACTCAAAAATCATCATGAAAGCACACCTACTTCTTAATAAAATCTATCCATTTATCCAAAATCCTCACATTGTCTTTTGTCCCGCATTTCATCCCTGTAGACCACCCATGCTCCCCTCGGCATAACACTTGGTATCAGAGCGCAGCGAAGCTAGAGGGAAAACCCATGCATTAACTACCTAACGACAACATTGCACAAGTCCTCAGTGCATCTCCACCATGCAGAAGATCGCAGACCTTGCGACAACAGCAGTGAAAGGAGTGAGTGCAACTGGTGATGAGCAGCAGTGCCCAACGAGTACTCCAGTGATGAAGGATCAACAACGCGTGAACACCGATGCACTCCAGGCAAACCAGATAACTGCAGAAACCTTCATGGAAAATGACTCAACATCGACAAACCTGATGGCCAACCCGGTGACGGACCCCTTGGGCTCGGGGAAGCCTTTGCCTCCACCACTATCCGTCACGAAGACACTTGGTAAGATGGGACGAACCAGCTGACAAGTGCAAATCAACAAAGACATGTACTAGAAGCTATCGAGACTCAAGAGGCTTAATGTCCATCTGCTCCAACAACTCAACGTAATGATGGAGGAGCTTTTGATTTTTTGTGCGCTTGAAGTTGTACTCACTGAGAGAGGTTTATAACTTTCGAGTGAATCCAAGATTCGACGAGCACTTTGTGAGCCGTTCAATCTCGCAAGCTCCAAGGGACCAGCCATCACGATGTGGCTGACGAGTTGTGAGGTGTACTGGGTTTGAAAAAGACAAGAAGAAATTTGACCTCACGGTCCCGCTTTTGTGTGGCACAGCTTTAAGTTGGTGGTCAAATCTAAAGACCATCCAACAGTAACAGGAGACCGGCAGAGCCAAATCAATGGTCCACTCGACCGCTCTCACACTATCAACCTCATGCATACTACCTCTCGAGGAAAAAAATCTGACATGGCATGACTCACACTACACTACACTACACTACACCGAAAATGTGGAGCGACTTCACATGGGCTTCTCTTCCTTGTTTTGAAAAGTTGAATGAGAAGTCTTCCGCACAGTACAGACTCCAACTGGTAACTGCTATCTTACGTGCCGCAGTAGATTTGGCGTAAGTTATCATCAACAGTGACCTCGCCTCCAAAGAACTGTGTTTCTATTACAACAACGGCCTCAAGTGAGATATTCAAAAAGAAAATACAATTTTTGGCATCCAGGATGATGTTCCGTGAATGATCGTAACAGTAGATTGCATCAACAATTCCCACAACAACACTCGGATGTAGGAATCCAACAGCAGGCGATCCCAAAGCCACAATTATTATCATGGGAGAGGAAATTCATAGCCGACAGAAATCTTATCTCTGATGGAGAATGACACCATTGATCAACACAATCAACGGCTTTGCTGAAGTTGCACAAAGCTGAGTCATGTATTAGGCGACAGTCGGAAACAGCGTCGACAAACCAAAAGGGGGAAAGTCGCAAAGAAAAAAAATGAGGAGTCAGGAAATGGCAAAGGGCAGGGGTAGACGGCGAGGCTCCTGTCTGGTCGGATAGTTTTGCGCTGAATGATCGTCCATCTGAGCTGCTCACATTGCCACAGACAACGGTTCCTCAGATTGCAAAGTTCAATGAGGAGTACTAGGATGACCAACCAGTGATATTGCTACGGGTGCAACCAAGGAGCTATAGGAGTCGCACAATGGTACCGAAAGTAGTGGATGAGAAATGATATGGTTCAGAAGCTGGGCTTGCAGACCAAACCAGGGATATTTGAAGGAAAACCCATTGACGGATGCATGCAGACCTGTCGACTTTGTGAACCACTCCAGGTGTAAATCAGAGGTATGCACAACACAACGGTCTAGAGAAATTGCCCAATGAGCGACCAGAAGATAATCCTTGGGCAAGATTTCCTATGCCCTCACAATTTGTAGGTGGACTGGAGCACTGGATGGGTCCACATCAGCATCACAAGGAGAAAATGACATCTGCTTCTGGTCGAGAGACCCACAACGTAACGACGGTTACGTGACACAGCGTATGTAGAAGCAATAGGGGAAGTTGTGGCAGCCAAAAAATGTCAACCGATATCTCCAGACATGGCCACGAGGTACCTAAAGCACAGCTCTCAAGTGTGGCTTGCCCATGTGGAAGCAAGGGATGTAGAAGAATTGTAGTTATTGAGGCAGTGACGGCAGCCTCGACACTTGAGAAGTTTGTAAAATTACTAGAGGAGTTTTCAAAATTCCTTGAGGATTTCAAAGGGGGGTTTCCCTGACAAACTGCTCTGAGGGCTACCTCTGTAGATAAACATGAAGCCGAGCAGCAGACTGACTATGAAAAGAACCTATCGGATGAGCGACCATGAGCTGACCTGGTTAAAAAAACAACTGGACGAGATGCTTGGTCAGGGGTTCATCAGACCTTCCATGTCACACCATACATGCTACCTATTCTTTTTGTGAAAAGGAAAACTGGAGAGATGCGGATGTGCATGGACTACCAAGCATTGAATGACATCACCATAAAAACCCGCTACCCTCTTCCGCGAGTAGATGCACATTTCGACCAACTCCAAGGGGCCTGAATCTTCAGCAGAACCGGCCTACGCGATGGCTATCATCATATCCACATATCTCATAAGGACGTCAAGAAAATGGCATTTGGCAACCGATGTGGACACTTTGATTTTGCAGTTATGCCATTTGGACTCATAGATTCCTCTGCAGTTTTTATGGCGGTGATGAACAACATCTTTCACACGTATCTCGATGACTTTGTTGTCGTCTATCTTAACAACATTGTGGTGTACATTCACACCCTAGAGGAGCACAATGTAAATCTCTACAACATTCTTGAGATTGTACAAAGAGAGATTCTTTCTTGGAAAATCTCGAAATGCAACTTCGGTTGCTGTTGGATTGAGCTTTTGAGCCACATCATTGGAAACGAACAAATCACCACGGACCTAAAGAAGGTGGAGGTGGTCGCCGATTGGCCGACGCCTATAATATCTGGGACATCCAAGAAGTTTTGGGCTTCATCAAATACTGCCGTTGATTTGTAAAAGACTACGCACAAGTGTTAGTGCCTCTCTCTGATCTCGCCTAGAAAACCACCGAGTGGAATTGGGGAGATAGCAAACAAGAAGTGCTCAATGCTTTGAGAAATTCTCTAACCTTGTAGCCTGCCTTACAATTGGAAGATCAAACGGTGGAGTACATGATGGCCACAGACAAGTCCAATTGAGCCATTGCAGTCCTTCTCTTCCAAGACAACGGCAACACAGAACAACCGGCCGCGTACATATCACGAAAACTGGACCGACCAGAACTCAGTTTCGTAGTACTAAAGAAAGAAATGCTTGCAGTCATGCATGTGTTAAAAAAATGGAGGTGCTACCTGGAATGGCGATGATGCATCGTCCGAACCAACCATCACGCACTGAAATATCTTAAGATTTGGCCAAAACTCAGCTGACGACAAACTTGATGGATGGAGTACATTGAGTCCAACTTCGACTACGACATTGAGTACTGGCCTAAAAAAACCCATTCGGCAGATGTTTTGAGTCGATGACAGATCTAATAGCCAAGATCAACATGTTGCTCATTGAATGATACCTATACCTTGTGAGGCTATTTGCGAAGGGTTAGACTGAGTTCAGCGGGTACAAGAAATCCAACTTTTGGTTCGATGACCCCTACTAGCAATGGTGGTTCACTCGCTAGGTTGTCATCCTACCAACCGAGGACCTAAGAAGAATGTTATTGGAGGAATACTACTACACCGTTCCAAGTGGAAACCTTGATGAAGATAACATGCTCAAGAAGTGGGAAAAGTACTACTAGTGGGACATGATATAGACCAACGTGTCAAACTTATGAAAATTGTGCAATACCTGTGAGAGACAAAAACATCGTCGCACAAGGTCACCTGGTCTCCTCCAATCCCTGCCTGTTCCAACGAAACCGTAGGCTAATATTGGCATGGACTTCGTGACGGGACTGCCCGCTACTCCCGTGGGGTATGACACCATCCTTGACTTGGTGGACAGATCTTAAAACATGTCTTACTTCACCATGATGATGACCACAGAGAAAGAACAACACAAATGTTCTAAAGTAGATCTTACGGTTGCACGGCGTGTTACGTACCATCATCAACAACAAAGACAGTTACATCACTAGCCGGTTATGGCATGAGCTAATGATGTGTTATGGCAGTTGGATCCAACTACCAACGACGTTCCATCCTCAAACCAACGGGCAGACGAAACAGACCAATAAAATGCTCAAACAGATTCTTCTCACAATTTACAAGCCGCGCGACACTGATTGGGTAGCCAAGCCATAGATCGCTAAACTCCGCCACTTCCACCGCAAGTGGTAATCAAAGTGGTGTACAGTAAACTTCCCACCATACCGACTGGATTACAGAGTCAAAGCAAAATTCTCGTTGTCGGCATCCACTACAGGAATTTCGCACCTTTTGGGCAAAAACATGACAGACCACAGCAAAGAAACAAGCAGCTTTCAAGGAAAGGAGGGAAGTGCTTTGACGCAATCACTGTTTGATGGATTGCCCTGTTACGGCACATGCTGGCTACATCAACAAAACCGACAACCATGCAAGAGGCACTTGCATGGCCCAAAGGGGACCAATAGAACGCAGCCATCAAATTGGAGCTGTCATACATCACTGAAAATGACATGTGGGAGCTGGTTGACAGGTTAACAGGTGCCAAGGTCAT
The DNA here is from genome assembly GCA_023375785.1 of Penium margaritaceum. Classification (NCBI taxonomy): domain Eukaryota; kingdom Viridiplantae; phylum Streptophyta; class Zygnematophyceae; order Desmidiales; family Peniaceae; genus Penium; species Penium margaritaceum. Next base: position 34,728 of record SZWC01013241.1, on the reverse strand, counting down.
TGGCTCAAAGTGGGTCTTTAAGACTATGTTCACAAAGGAAGGTTTGGTTGAAAAATGCAAGATGCGGCTGGTGGACAAGGGTGTTGGTACTAGTGGGTGTGGAGACACCCTCAAGGATGCCTAGATCTTGCTGATGCATGCTACCAATGTTTTGGGGCAGCCAATGGACACCAATGGTGAAGGATATGGAGCACAAGAATCACGGATACGAGTGGACAGAACAACGTCGCATTCAGGATAACTGAATAGAAACACGTTTTTGTTACTTCACATAATGAGTTTACATCATATTCTTAAAGCCTGTAATCTAAGCTTTCCAATGCATCCAAGCACGCCCAAATTATAAGCAGTAGAGCTCCTGCTACGCCCATCAAAGTAACCCTTGGTGGAGCCGCCTTTGGCCGCCGCCGACGCGAGCTGTCGCCGAGACGAGCCAACGACGGCTCGTCGGAGCGCCTTTCTTGATTTTCAAAGGGCGGCTCGCCCTGGTCCAGGGGACCTCCCGGGTCGCTTCCTCTAGGGACTTGGGGTCTATGGAGCCAGTCGGAGCTGAACATGGACCACGGGCGGTGGAGTATCCCGTCACCCCTGACGGATACCAGATTCAATCCGCCGTACCACCCGAACTTTGGGTAGGGCTAGCTTTCTGCATACTCACTCAAATAGAGCGATTCAAAGATCGATCTCACATGGCAAATCCAAGGAGTCCAAATCTAAATTTAGATCAGGTGTTAGAACACTCCTAAGTGTTCAAACCAGAGAGTATGATCAACGGCACTCATGGCAAGGGGCACACCATGTCAACAATATCCCCCTTACACCGCAACTTTGATGCCTTGTCCTTGGAACCTGTGACGTTTTAAACCTCACGGCGCAGACCGAGCTTCATGCAGCTTGTGTCATGCCTGTCTTTGGGCTGTGCCTTGGTCATGGCATCGGCGAGCATGCGCTTAGTGCCATAATGCACAATAGCGGCATCTCCATTCGCCACCAAGTCCCCCGCGTAGTGATGCCGGATCTCAATGTGCTTGGTCCTCTTGTGCAGCACCGGGTTCTGGATAAGGCTGATGGAACTCATGTTGTCGACATTAAGTACCGTCGGCTTCCTCTTCGGCACGCCGATCTCCTTTAGCAGCCGTCGCAGCCACACTGCCTCCTTTGCGGCTTTCGCGAGCACGACGTACTCCGCTTCAGTGCTGGACAGTGCCACACATTCCTGCTTCCTGCTTGACCATGAAATTGCTACACCACCAAGCACAAACACGTACCCCAACGTTTATTTTCTTTCATCCACATCACCAGGCCAGTCGGCATCCGAGTAGCCGACCAACGAGAGAGAGTCATCACGCGCCCCTCCCTCAAAACACGAGCCGCGACTATTTTATCGCCTTGAGATAGCGGAGCTTCACCGCTTGCTAATGCAGCGGCCCGCGGTCAGCAAAATAGCGGCTGACTTGGCCCTCTGTGAAGGCCAGGTCGGACGGCGTCGCCGCCATGGCGTACATGATGCTCCCCACAGTGGACTAGTATGTTACATCTGCCATCTCCTCCTCCTCGTCCGTGCTCGGCCCCATGCTCGAGCTCACATGTGGTGGTCATGGGTGTTCCAATGGGGTTGCACTCCTCCATGTTGTAGCGGCAGAGCACCTCTTGCACGTACTCTGCCTGCCCCATCTCCAGCGTGCGTGCCTTGCGGTAACTGTTGATGGCGCTTCTTCCCCCCCGGCACCTCCATGAGGACCTCCCTGTCCAGGTCGCCATTGAGAAACGCGGTTTTCATGTCCATTTGGTGGACTTCGTAGTCACGTGCCGCCACCACTGAGAGGATGGAGCGGATGGAGGCAAACTTCGCCACTGGTGTAAAGGTCTCATCGTAGTGTTCACCCTTTTGCTGGGCGTACTCCTTCGCAACCAGCCGTGCCTTCCCCTCCTTGGTGAGCTTTTTCTTGATAATCCATTGTAGCCAATGATTTTTGCACCCTCCAGTCTGTCAATCAGTTGCCAAGTGCCATTCTCTCCATGGGAGGCAGGCTCAGATTCTATGGCTCCCTCAAACTCAGCCCCATCCTTCCGCTGCAATGCCTCTTTGACGGTCTCGGGCTCCTCTTGCGGAAAGAACACTCAAGCAAACCCCAGTCCAGATGCCCTCCGTGGCATCCTACAATTTTGCCGTCCTCCTTGCACGTCCACTTCTTTGGGGCTACTGTTGTTGAGGCGGCTACTGTTGCTGCTACCCTCTCGCGTTGCCACTTGCACCGCTGGCCTGCTCCCTCTCTTGCGAGGACCGTGGAGATGCGGGCTCACTCCCCGCCTCCAGATTCAGCTCCACTGTTGCCGGTGCTTCATACTCATTTTCCGACTCGGCTGAATGCAAATCAGCCGCTCCCCCATTCCTCGGATGGTTCCCCCTGGTTGTAGCCACTCGGACGACACCCTCTTTTGTGTCCTCCGGCATCTCCCCCTTGAGGAGTGACAGCCACTCCCCCCGCTTGGAGAGACCCGCATCCTTGTCCTTCCAACGGCTGTCCTCGTCGAACGTGACATCGTGACTCTTCACAATGGGCTGCCTCCACGGGTCAAAGAGCCGGTGCGCCTTGCTCCGGCTCTTGTACCCGACAAAGATGCACCGCTGAGTCTGCGGGTCCAGCTTGCCCCGCCCCTCTTGTACCTGCACAGCAGCATGTGCAACACATCCAAATGTGTAGAGGTGAGCCGCAGTTGGCTTCCTCCCGCTCCACACCTCTTGTGGCATCTTTTACACCTTGGACTCTGTATCTTTTCTCGGCTTCATCGGCGTCAGGTTCATGATGTACGCCGCTGTCCGTGCCACCTCGCCTCAGTACCGCTGCGCGAGGCCAACATCGCTCAACATGGACCGGACCATGTTGAGGATGGTGTAGTTCACCCTCTCAAAGATGTCGTTCTGTTGCGGAAAGTGTGGAGTATTTTTCTGCCACACGATCCGCTTGCTCTTCATCCATGCCGAGGAACCCTGATACTCGCAGTCGTTGTCGCTCCGGAACACCTTCACCTTCAACCCTATTTGCCGCTCCACTGCCACCACAAACTCCTACATGCACGACAAGACATCGCTCTTCCTCTTGATGATGTACAGGTAGAGCTTGCGGCTGTGATCTTCAATGAAGGTCACAAAGTAGCGAGCCCCTCCAATGGAGCTCTCAAATGGTCCACACACATCAGTGTGCACCACCTCCAACTTTGCAGATGCACGTGTCCCTTTGACATCAAACGGCTGCCGTGTTGCTTTGCCGATCACACATGGCTCACACACGACATTCTTGGTTGCATCAAGACTCTTGAAATCAAGACCCCGCACCACTTCCTTCTTTGCCATGTCCCTCACCATTCAGGGAGCAATGTGACAAAGGCGGTGGTGCCACAGGTGCAGGTCTCCATCTTCCTGCTTTGCCAGGTGGGTGACATCGGGCCCCGTCCGGCTGCCGAGGATCTTTGCGAGGAGTAGGTGCGAGTCGTCCTCTCACTTTCCGCGTGCAATCACCTCGCTGTCCCCCTCCTTCCGGATGATGGCCTCCCTCTTGTTGAAGGGCACCTCGAGCCCCTTGTCGGTAAGGCGGCTCACTGACAGCAGATTTGCCTCCGAAGTTGGGCATGTGGAGCACGTCGTGAAATGTGCTCATTACAGCCTTCCCTTCCACATCCATCTCAATGTGAACGTTGCCTTCACCGGCAGCCAACTATGTTTTGCCGTTGGCCACCGTCATTCACTGCTCCAAGGCGCTGTAGGTGACAAATTCCGCCTAGTTGCATTGGGTGTGGCGGCCCGATCCGGAGTCAATCACGTAGACTCCCGGATCCGTCAAGTCACTGGACTCCTTCGCCATCATTGTGAGGTTGCCCTTTTTTCCAGCCTTCTCCGGCTGGTCCGACTTCTTGTTGGGGCAGTTGCATGCGTAGTGGCCTTCTTTGCCACACACGTAACACTCCCCCTTCGTGTCACCTTTCTTGGTGCCATGCTGAACACCCTTCTCCTTCTTGCCTCCCCCTCCACCTTGAGGGCAGAAGGCATAGGCGGAGCATGACGTTGCCCCGCTCTCTCTCCCACCACGCCGCATCCATTCATTGCAGACGTACTCAACCACTTTGGGTATTTGAGCTCATCGGTGGACCATCCACCTACGATGGTGATCATGAGACTCCAGCTGTCCGACAAGGCTATACGGAGGATCATGGCTTGTAGTTGAGGGCCGACCTTCCATCCGGTGGCTACGGACTCAGTGTTAAGGGACTTAATCTGCTGTAGGATCTCCATGATGTCGTCGCCTTCGTTGGCTCAGAGGATGACGAGTCTGTTGAAGACAAAGAGTTGGTTGGCAAGGTTGGTGGACTGATAGATGGTGCAGAGCTTCTTCCACGCCTCCGTGGCCTCCGTCCATCCTTGAATCAGTGCGGGGTGCGCTGGAGCTAGCGCTAATACCAAAAAAGCAAGCGCCTTCTTGTTGCCCTTCTTGTACTTGTCCACTTCCTCTGGCGTCACGATATCTGGAGGGGCGGTCTCTTTATTGTTGACCACCTCAATCAGGCCTTTGTCATTGAGGTAGACCTCAAAATTCCACCTCCACAAAGGGAAGTTGTTCCCATTAAACTTGGAGACGGTGGCGATTCTCTCTTACTCGGTCGTTGCCATGGCGCGCGGTAGTATCACCTAAGTTGAAGAGCTAGGGTCCTTCTATGCACGTGGACCCATAACCCTTTGTTGTCACTAGTGGGTGTGGAAACACCCTCAAGGATGCCTAGCTCTTGCTGATGCACAGTACCAATGTTTTGGGGCAGCCAATGGACACCAATGGTGAAGGGTGTCGAGCACAAGGATCACAAATGTGAGTGGGTAGAACACGTCGCATTCAGTAGAACTGAATACAAACAAGTTTTGTTTACTTATCATAGTGATTTTACATCAGATTAAAATAGCCTATGATCTAAGATTTCCAACGCATCCAAGAACATCCAAATTGGAGCCGAAGAGCCTCTGCTACACCCATCAAAGCAACCCTTGGTGGAGCCGCCTTTGGTCGCCGCCGACGCGAACCGTCGCCGAGACAAGCAGACGACAGCTCTTCTGAGCGCCTTTCTTGATTGAAAAGTCAAAGGGCGGCTCGCCCTTGTCCAGAGGACCTCCCTGGTTGCTTCCTCTAGGGCCTTGGGGTCTATGGAGCCAGTCGGAGCTGAACATGGACTACCGGCGGTGGAGTATCAAAGCGGATGGATACCAGATTCCATCCACCCCACCACCCGAACTTTGGGTGGGGCTAACTTTCTGCATACTCACTCAAATAAAGCGATTCAAAGCTCGATCTTGCATGGAAAATTTCAATAAATCTAAATATAAAGTTATATCAGGTGTTCAATCACTCCTGAGTGGTCAAACAAGGGAGTAAAATCAACGGTACTCATGGCAAGGGGCACACCATGATGGGTCACGACGAATCAGTCACCACCTACTGGTGCTCCATGCCAAATCTTATACGTCTGCTCGGCAAGGCTAGTCCGCCTCCACTCGTAGCCCTCCTCACCATCTAAAATGACACTACCTCTAACTATACAAAGATCCTCATTGACTTTGACCTCAAGATTCTAGAGGCCATGGCATCCCAGGACACTCTTACATCCTCCCGATTCTTGACATGGGAGGATGCAATTCTGGACACCCGCTTACAGCGTGGAGACACGTCAGCATTGGTAGCAGCCAGATCTCTCCTACACCGTAGCCATTTAGATCCCTGGTGTTGCCAGAGCCACAAGGGGTATAGGCTGTGAAAAGGAGGGATTTGGGAAGGTGGGGAAGGGGAGGACCGAGCAGCCATCAGACAACAAATCCTCCCATGGTAGGCCTCTCATCTCCCGCAACTATGGCGAGGCTGGTCATGGCTACTATACTTTCCCATTACCCACCGTTGAGTCTTCTGTCATCGCCGTCATGCATTGCGAGTGTGAGTGCTGCCTTGGTAGTGTTGTAGTCACCATTGGCCCTCGTATTGGTGCTTCCTCAGTGAACTCCTCCACTGTTGCCATAGCAGTTGCGTTTGGATCCCAGGCTCCTCCTATGTCTTCCTTTGGGCTTGTTGTTGCATGGTCTCCTTATCGGACGTGGTCACCTCCAGTGACGCAGCGCAACTACCTCTTGGAAACATCCTCTGGCGTGGCCACATTGTATAAACCCCTAAATCTATTTTCCTCTCCTTGCAAGCACCTTGAGGAGCGTCATGTACTGCCTCAACATCCCCCTTGCCAGCTCGATTGAAGTAAAAGTTGTATATTTGCTAGCCAAGAAGTCACATACAACTGTCAACGTGAGACTAATCTATGTGGTGGACCACTTGCGGATGTCTGATGTGTTCATACCTTCATCCTTGACTATTTTTCTTNCATCCTCTGGCGTGGCCACATTGTATAAACCCCTAAATCTATTTTCCTCTCCTTGCAAGCACCTTGAGGAGCGTCATGTACTGCCTCAACATCCCCCTTGCCAGCTCGATTGAAGTAAAATTTGTATATTTTCTAGCCAAGAAGTCACATACAACTGTCAACGTGAGACTAATCTATGTGGTGGACCACTTGCGGATGTCTGATGTGTTCATACCTTCATCCTTGACTATTTTTCTTGGCTCGAATGTTTACAAACATGCTTTGCATCTTAGCCTCCTGTGCAGCGCCCGTTGTCCGCGTCTTGTCAGGTCTTCTAGTATGACATTACTACGCATGTCTGTGACCTTGATGGCATTTGGAACATTGGATCTGACGGTACACATCACATGATGTCCTGCTTTCATGGGTTTAGTATGCCAGGCCTGATTGGCAACATCCAGAGTGTCCGGAATGTGTTCGACCAGGTGCTTCCTGTTTGTGGTGTTGGTGTTATCCGCTTTTGAGGTGTGCTTCGTGAAGTTTATGTCATGGATGCCATATATGAGCCTGGCCTTGGGCTTAGCCTTCTCTTTTTCACTGCTCTCGACCACTTGAGCCTGGATGTTCTACACTCTTGTGGCATTGGCACAGTTATTATTTGTCCTTCTGGTTGCATGATGTCACATGCAAAGTCATGTGACAACCTTTGGTTCATCATACGTCCTCACCCCCGTCCTTGGTCAAGATGCATAGTTTTTTCACAATAACTCTGTCTCTACAGCATACTCATCTTCTACCTAGTTGCCTCTGCGACATGAATTCATGAACCATTCAAGTCATGCTTCGCACACAACCTACACTTGGTCTTTACCCCGCTGCCTTCCAGTAGCCTTGCAAAAACGGGACTCGTCTACCATGCTCAGGGAAAGATGCACGGAGTGTCTTCTTGTGTCTGTACTTCTTGAGCCTCACACTCACTTGAGCTGGTCTATCTTTACCACATGGATCCATCACTTGTGGAGTCTGTTGCAGAGTGTGGAATTCATGCAAAATACTCTCTATTTTGATGGATGTTCTACGTCTGACAAAAGAGGAACTTAGCTGCTATGACTCATGAGTGGTTCCTTGTCGCTAAATGCAACTGTGATTATCCTCTTCATTTCTCTTCTTTTTTTTGGGATGGTAGTTTTATGGAAGAGGCAGATGCCTTCCTCAAGAGCTAGGGTGTCACACATGAGTCTTCCATGCCCTAAAATCTTGAACAGAACAAGATCTCTCAGCATCAGAATCACAACAAGGCTTAGCTTGGAACTTAGAGGCCAAAGCAACCATTAACAGGAAGTAAGGGGAGTCACAGGACAGCAGGATGTTAGTAACCGGTTGACCGGGCCACCCATGGGAGATGCTGGATGTGGGGTCCGGCTGCCACCCCGGGATCAGACCAGACCAGTCGGTAGTTACTGACACTCCAGAACAAACCTGGAGTGTTTCCGGTCAGATCAGCAACCCAGCATCACACCTCGACAGTCCTATCTAAAGATGCATATCCAAGAAACAATAAACCACGTGGTCCACAAGAGTATGTGGATGTATGTCTCCCTGAAGTGCGTGAAAGCAGCAACTACGCTCTCAAGCACGACTGAGGATGACATTGTAGGGACCATTCTTGCACTCGGCTGAGCTGTCAGTCATTCATAGTCCATTGCATGTGCACCTTGAGCTTCACTTCAGTTTAGTCACCTGCAGTGATAGTGTGTGTGTGTGTGTGTGTGTGTGTGTGTGTTT